>JAULBS010030442.1:0-10325 GCA_032355785.1 Symmetromphalus regularis
GCCACTTTGTAAGGTTTTCATTGTATATTCTATAAAACCTCTCTGATGGTCACACCCATGACAGTGGAATTGCCCATATGTATTTTCTAATATAAACAAAAATCTAAAACTAAAACTAAACATCTACACAAATTTTGACATAATTTTAATAATTTATTAATTATGAATCTTTTTGTTTCATGATCACAAATAAAAATTGTGATGTTTGATATTAATAAATGTCACTGTCAAAGTTATTTTTAGCCTGTTCTTTAAACTGAGATATCCCAACTTCTATCAATTTTAACCAGTAATAATAATTAAATTCGAATATTTTTATTTTTAATAATAAAAGTCTTTGATTTATTAATCATCATTTATTTTGGTGTCAAACATTTGATAATTCTGCCACATACCATTCAAAGAAAATCCACATAATTTTTTCATTATTTTTCAATAGCATATTTATAAGTAACCAAAAAGCAAATGTCAACTTTGATGATGCTTCTTTAATACTGTAAGATTAAACAAGTTTACAAGTGTTACGTGTGGTAGAATAGTCTTAGTGTTATTGCTTTTGTGAATAACATTGTTTTGTTTCTGATAGTTTAAATTATTCAGACAGTTTGGAGGCATGTTTCAGTATGAATCCAAATATTGTAGACTTGCAAAGGCCTGTTTTGGGAATCATTATCTTTATGAATTAAATAACTGTTAAAATACATAGTGTGTGTGTGTGTGTGTGTATATATACACACACACATACACACAACCCGTTAAATTAAGAAAATAAATGCTGTAGAAAAATAGTGTGTACAGCATTTTTCACGAACATTTTCGCAATTTTATTTTTAATAATAAGAAAAAACCTATACCTTGAGAATCTTTTTTCAGTCTGTGGCATAAAAAATGGTACAGGTAATGTTATATTTTGGGATTTAACACCTTTTATGGGCTATATAAATATCAAAATAATTCATCTGCTTTCAATTTGGTTGTAAATTTAATTAAGAGCTTTCATTTGTTATTACTTGGTTTATAGATCGGTAAATTTTGGACATTATGTAAGCAGAGAAAATTCAAAAGCTGATCAACACTGTAAAGAAAATTATATTGTCAAAATAAAAAGCACCATTGTAATTGGCCGTAACTGGACACTTTTTTAAATGAGGCAAAAACACTTAATCGTGGAGCAGTGTGAGGCAAAAAAATTTGGGTGAGTGGTCTGTATATAAAGAAATTTTTTGTCAATTTCGATATGAGGCATTTGCCACAATGTAGTTATGGCCATGTTGTAGAAAATAAAAGAAAGTTGATATATGGAATTTTAATTTTGTACACGATCCCAAAGCAGGCCTCAGAAATGTGTCACTAAGTGTGGCTTATTTTATGTTTTTAGTCCATTACTGCTTTCTGTCTATTTTTTAGTTTCGTGTTTTGTGCCTGCATTTGGTTTTAGGTTTCGAGTGTGGATCCTAGTAGTTTAAGTGTCGACCCTAGAATACGGCAACAGTACTTGTTATATTTACAACAACGCCAACGAGCCAACAATGGCCAGTCACATCAGCAAGCCACACATGCTCCACCCCGACATTCTGTATTTAATAAAGTCCAGCAGGCGGTGCCCCAAGTTCATATAACATCATGTGATCATGAACAACAGACACAGGTGGGTCCCACTGGCTAGTCGCCAAAAATAATCATCTCTTTAAGCATATTTTGTATTCATTTAAAAAACACACAAAGAAATGGTTTTAAAAACCAACTCAAATATTAAGTGTAGTTAAATTTGAATTTTTATATTTTGAAAACCCACCCAGATATTTAGCATAATTAAATTTAAAATTTTGTATTTTAAAAAAATTAAGAATTTTTTTTAAAACCTACCAAGTTAAATTTGAAATTTTGTATTTTAAAAACACTAAGAATTCATTTTTTTAAAACACAAACTCTGATAGTAATTATAATTTAAATTTGTTAATCATTGTTTAAATTTATATTAATTTTTTTTTTTTTTAACCCAGTCTTTTGAAATGAAACATGAGAGATATTTAATTGGTTTATTTGTCCATCCTTCCACAAACATATTTTCTCTGCTCAATATCTTTTGGTACTGTAAGTGTAACCACTTTAAATAACATTTGATAAAAATCAACAGATACATTTCTATTTTAATGTACATACCTCATCTTGGGATTTTTTATGTTTCCAGTAGGTTAAATATGTTTGGAATTATGCCCCTTGAGATACTAGCTACCTATTGTTCATTGACATTTAAAGTTACAATCTAACTTTTCCAATAATTTGGCATCTTTTAGAAATACAAAATTACTTACCCCAGCATAAATCCATGATCATGCCATAGCATCCAAAATGTGTAATGAATGCACATACTAGTAATCTGTATTGTACAAAATATGTAACAGTAAAAACACGATTTCATGTGTGAACTCAGTAAACTCCAAATTTGAAAAATATAATGCCCCTGAGTACGTTAAATAGGGAATATACAGTATATACTTTTTTAAAATGAAGATATTTCTGTTCTTGTTGTCATCACTTTTTCTACATTTATTATGAGGACTGTCACCAACTGACCCACAATATATACCATTTCCACATTTAAAGACTAGATGATTTGTTTTATTAGGCCTTGTTCATATTTATTGACATTTTGTTATTTGTACAAATAGGGGCATTGGCGTAGCTTGGGTCTTTTTTCTAGTGAGGCAATGCTAGTTATTTCTCGTATTTTAATCAACTTTTATAATATTAAGCACATTAAATATTTTTCTGCAAAAACATCTAGTGAGGCAGTTGCCTCATTGCCTCAATGGAAGCTACGCCACTGGAGGGAGGGGACGGGGGTAGCCGGTGAATAATTCAACGATGAATAAAGAACATATTTATGGGAATTCCCATCCCCCGCGGTTTCAACATCCCTGTATTAGTGATTGGGTATGTGCTGTTCTGTCTAGGGTGCAGATAAAGTGCATACAAAAGACATATCCATGCTAATCGAAAAATAGTATCACATATGGTTTAGCAGTTTTCTACTGTAGATCATACTCCGTGTTTATAAAACTTTTAAAGTCGGGACTTAGACTTCCATAAAGTTTAGAGACTAACCTCACCAAAAAGATATACAAAAAAAATGTATGACGTCATCAGATTTTAAAATCGGGACTAATTTTACAGGCAAGGGTCCTGAAAT
Organism: Symmetromphalus regularis; assembly: GCA_032355785.1. NCBI lineage: Eukaryota > Metazoa > Mollusca > Gastropoda > Neomphalida > Neomphalidae > Symmetromphalus > Symmetromphalus regularis. Next base: position 3,194 of record JAULBS010030442.1, read on the forward strand.
TGTCCCTAAATAGACAAATATTTGTTTTATAGCAAACACTAAAAGAAAAATGTTTATTTTAAAACTATTCACTTTAAAAACAATTTAAACTATTAAAATCACGAAATTTTGTCTGCGTATTATATACTAGCAGTTCCGGATCCACAAAATCCATTTAGAGGAGGAGGGGAGGCCTAAAGATTGTATTACCACTGTAATGTTTGAGCCACTGGCTGATTTCAGCTTTAGCATAATAAAGTATTGCTTGCTTGCTTGCTTGCTTGGCTGGTTGGCTGGCTGGCTAATTGACTCACTGACTCACTGACTGACTCACTGACTGACTGACTCACTGACTAACAGATTATTAAAAAAATAAAAATGTTTTTAATTATAATTGTCTTTTTAAATCGCTATATTTAGAGCGGAAGCGGGCCACCGGGGTGCCATAGATCCGCCACTTACTAGTTAAGCATGTGAGAGAAAGATATAAACACAGGTATAATGTAATCAGTGGGCATGACAATCAAGCTATTAACCATCCATAATAAAAGCTCAGAGGTTTCAGGTATCAAACTGAATAAACAAACAGCAACAAGCTACGTTTAAAACAAAGTGTAATCAAGCAAACCAGGAGTTCATCGTACACTCAGATGATATTCATCAAGTCATTTGTAAAGTCTTTAAGTTTGTATGTAGTCTTTTGTGTGACAGTACAGGGGCGTTGTTTCTTAGCCATTGTTGAATTATTCACTGGCAAATTCTGATGTTCAGAAACGGGAGCAGCCCCTCTCCCCCCAATATGAATTTCGCTCCAAAGCCCCTGCCGTATGAATATAATGGCCCCTTGTTGCTAGATGGAAACCAGACACAATGCCGCAGTGGTAAGGCTGCCGGTCTCGCGGCTGGAAAGTACTGGAATCAAATCTCAGTCGAGGCATGCGAGTTTTAATCTCGATACCGGCCCCAACCCAGAGTGAGTGCTCCGCAAAGGCTCAGTGGGTAGGTGTAAGTCACTTACACCGACCAGTGATCTACAACTGGCTTATCAAAGGCCGTGGTATGTTCACAAACAGGAAAGCCGCATATAGAAAAAAGAGTCCTTGCTGCTAATCGGAAAGAATAGCATATGTGGCGGTAGCGGGTTTCCTCTAAAAGAACGTGAGTCACAGAATACCATATGTCAGACACCTAATAGAAGCTGAATGAATAATGAACAATGTGCTGGGGTGTTATAAACAAACAATTCTTTCCTTGAAAAGCCGTTATGTGTGTACATAATCTTTCATATCGCCTTATGAATATAATGGCCCCTTATTGGTAGACGTCAATTCTAGTAAGACGGAAAGAGTAGCCTATGTCATGGTAAAGTGTATTTCTGTAGACCGTGTGTAACAGATAGCACATTAAAGGGATGTGAGGGTTGGGGGTAGGTGTAAACGTTGTGTCTGTTAGACGTGAAAACATCAGTTTATACACACACACACACACACGCACGGACTCACCCCCAGACGCACGCAAACAAAAAAAATTTCATAGAGATAACATGATTATCTGTTTATGAAAGGGTATGCAATATGTTCTATGAATATAATATGATAAATTAGTGAAACGCGGTCACTACCATTTTAATTCTGCCTAACATGAATTTCAAAATGTTATCCATGGTTGTTAATTGTATTCGTTGGATCAAATGAAATACATTGGTTTGTTCAAATATTTGTATTTCTGTCAACATTATTAAACAATAATAATAAGTGTATGGCTTAAGCTGGGACAAGTACTTATAACTTAACGTAAGCTACAATGCCAGCGGACTCATACATAATATATTTGAATTGGTTTTTGTCATACCTCTAATGAAATCGCGTTCTCCTGTGTTGTGTAGATGTAAAATTATTATCGACGAATTGGTTATAAAGGCCGGGAGAATGGAAGTATGTGTGTTTGCACTGCTTTAACATAGTTAAATCATAATGGTCCAATATGTTCCCAAAGAGCATTCAACCCTGGTTTTTTAATATGTGAAGCGACTAAAAAAAGATCACTCCACGTTGGTCTTTTAGGAATTATGCCCATAGCTATGTCTGAAATTTAAGTCTGCCTTATGCAATGGATGCATTGAGTTTGGGTTGCACAAGATTACGTAGTTCTGTCGAAGTGGATTAAAATGTTTAAAGAATACCTTTACAAAAACAGGAAATCTAATCATGCGTTAGGTTTTCGTTTTTCTTGTTATTTATTATAGTTTATTGTGTATCTGCATTCAGGTAGAGTAGACCCAAGTAAAAGGTTTACAGGACTGTTCTGTCTACAAAACACAATCCAGTTAAAGTAGAACTGAACGAGTACACACTGAACCACCAAGCTATGTACATTGATCGTGACTTGAACTGTACAGCTAATTTAAAGATGACCAGCAACTTAAGGATCTAGCTGTGAAATAAGATTCTGCAGAAGAAGAAGCAGTTGAAGAAGGAGTTGAAGAAGGAGAAGACGAAGAAGAAGTAGATAGAGAAGAATATGATGAAGAAAAGAAGTAAAAGTAGGAGAAGACGGAGAACAAGAAGAACAAGACAACGGTAACGGAGAAGAAGAAGAAGACGGAGAACAACAAGAAGAAGGATGAGGTAATGGAGTGGAGAACAGGAAGAAGAAGGAGGAGATGAAGAAGAAGTCAGAGAACAAGAAGAAAAAGGACGAGTTAATGGAGAACAAGAAGAAGAAGGAAGAGATGAAGAAGAAGACGGAGAACAAGAAGAATACCAAGAAGATGAAGAAGGACGAGGTAATGGAGAACAACAAGAAGAAAGGAGATGAAGACGAAGAAGGTGAATAAGAACAAGAAGGATGAGGTAATGGAGAACAAGAAGAAGAAGACCGAGAACAAGAAGAAGAAGGCGGAGGTTAAGAAGAAGACGGAGAACAAGAAGAACAAGAAGGATGAAGTAATGGAGAACAAGAAGAAGAAGAAGGAGGAGATGAAGACGGAGAACAAGAAAGAGAAGAAGAAGGAGGAGATAATGGAAAACAAGTAGAAGAAGGATATGAAGAAGAAGACCGAGAACAATAATAAGAAGAAGGAGATGAAGAAGAAGACAGAGAACAAGACGAAGAAGGATGAGGTAATGGAGAACAAGAAGAAGAAGACGAAGAAGAAGAAGAACAAGAAGGATGAAGTAATGGAGAACAAGAAGAAGGAGGAGATGAAGACGGAGAACAAGAAAGAGAAGAAGAAGGAGGAGATAATGGAAAACACGTAGCAGAAGGATATGAAGAAGAAGACCGAGAACAATAAGAAGAAGAAGGAGATGAAGAAGAAGACAGAGAACAAGAAGAAGAAGGATGAGGTAATGGAGAAGAAGAAGATTGATGAGGTAATGGAGAACAAGAAGAAGACGAAGGATGAGGTAATGGGGAACAAGAAGAAGACGAAGGATGAGGTAATAGAGAACAAGAAAAACAAGAAATAGGTTGAGGTAATGGAGAACAAGCAAAATAAGAAGGATGAGATGAAGGAGAAGACGGAGAACAAGAAGAAGAAGGATATGTAATGGAGAACAAGAAGAAGAAGAAGGATGAAGTAATGGAGAACAAGAAAAAGAATGAGGAGGAGAAGTCTAACAGCAAGAATAATGAGATGAAGAAGAAGAGTAATAACAAGAACAAGAAGAATATTAAAAAGAAAAAGAGGAAAAAGAATCAGTTACAAGGTCATCTGAGCCTCAGGAGCTTCAGTTAGTATGCTGAACTTTTGCGATAACTTTAGTCAGGATTTAAAACTGTGATTTGGCTCAAATAAGAGACACACTAAACCTTTTTGCATAGAAGTTGAAAACTAGCAAAAATAGCTGTACCACATTGGAACATCTTAGTCTTTAGATATACATGTACTAGTATCTAGTCAAACAAAGTGAGGACCCCAAAACATTATTTTGGCTAATTCGGGTCAACCCTGGACATTTTACTTGTAATGGTCACTTACTTACTGCAGCCAATATTTGGCATGTTCTATACAGAGTGGTCGTTTTAGTTAGTAATACTATATTATATGAAACTAACGCTATTGTTAATAAGATATGCTATACTGGGGGACAACCCGAGACAACCCGAGACAGTACATAATAATAATGTGAGAACGCATATTGTTTGGTTTCTTCACGTGGTTGAGCTGGTTTTGTTCATGTAGACATTAACGGGGAACTAATAGGTTCTATTCATATGAACGACTATACGCATGAAAAGATGTCGGTTTCTCTATTGACTTTTTCATTTCAAAATCAATATGCCCATTTCTTCCGCTATATCGAACACGTTTCTTATGTTCGTTCCTAAACAAGTGGAATCGTATACGTGTTTCTGTACTTGCTAGAGAAATCCTCTTTGTACTCTTATCTGTGTTGTACAAATATGTGGTGTATAGTCATTTATAAACGACCTATATAATAAAATGCTTCCGTCTTTATTAATAACGTCATATGGCAGAATGTTCTTTTTATGCTGGCATGTGATAGTGTTATATCATGTTTGGAAGAACGGATTGTTTAAGGACTTCCTAGTACATTGCTAATTAGTGGTTATCAGGTATCATACTTATGATATTTTTGACACAGATGGTTCAGAGAAGAAACCCGCTACTGTCATGTAGTATATGCTTTTCCAATACCAGCAAGAGTTTTTTATATGTGCATTCACACATTACATACAACGGCTTTGTTGTACTAGTTGTAGACCATGTGTAGGAAAGAAAAATACCCCAAGGGATTCTCTTAAGGTAACCTACCACTCCTTAGACAATTGATTCCGAAAGTGGACGGTACCGTCCCCATGCCATGGAGGCAGTGGTAACATCCACTGGAAAAAGGATGCGGCAGGGTGGCATCAGAATCAAGTAATGGAGGGGGTGCTAGGGTTGTGACATGGGAGCCAATGGAGCGGCAGCCCGAAAAATTTGGGAACCACTTACTTAGACGAAGCACTATCTTTGATATGTCTCGCTGTTTATTGTATTGAGATATTGGATGTAGCTCAGTGGTAGATTTTCCAGCTGAGATGCGATGTGCCGTAGGATCAATCCCTATCAATGAACTAATTGGTCAATTTACGTTTTTGTGATCCATAACTGAAATACACCTGTTATGTGATATCATAACTGTTGGAAAGTGAATATATATATAACAGACATCCTTTGTATAGCCAGGAACAGATAATTATAGATAATTATACCAGAGGTATATTTGATTAAAACATTTTTATATAATCATCATAAATTATTACACGTATACATCTCAGCTGATCTATAGAAATGTCCTTAGTTTACAGGTGTTGCCGTTAGTTACTCTGTATTAAGTTGTTCAGAATAATAAACTTACCGTGACAGGTGAAAGGAGATGTTATTTAAAGGAAAAAACTTGAGTTTAATGGCAAATCGAGTTGTATTTGTTTAACATTATAATGGTGTGGTGTAGAGTTTCAATTTATTTGTCACAATGCACTGTCAGTGGGGTAAGACTAGAATAACGTACAGGTAGGATTCAAGTCTCAAGATCTTGAGAGCCCATGAACCCATTAGCCTGAACGACCTGTAACCAGTCTTAAGAACTGAAAAAGATAAAGAAAACCGTTGTAATATAATATTACATGTATTATACTAAAACATTTTTAAAACGCATCACCCAGCATGCAGTTTATAGATTTTAAACTATATTCTTCAGACACAGGGCTGGATTTATAAGGGAGTAAAGGGGGCAATTGTCCCGGGGGCCCCAGTCGGAGGGCCACCCTTAGATAAAGGACTTCCTTTATAAAACATTTTTTTTATATAATTAGTTCTATTATTAAAAAGAATTAACGAAGTGCGTGTGTGAGGCATCAGAAAAATAAAATTATATGTCTTCTTCGGAACCTAACATATTTTTATTCGAGAAAATGCGGTTTATCGTTCATTTTTGTTCATTTTTGTATATGTTATGTAATTTGTTTTTCATGTATTCGGGGCTTGTTTGAAAGACATGCACTGTTTTAAACCATGTACTGACTAAAAAGTAAACCTGACCTGTAGGGGTGACTATTGCAGCCAATTTAACTATCGCAATAGTATTGCGAACAAATAATTAATAATAATAATAATAAACACCGTGTTTAGTTTGCTATATTTTACTTATCAACGTTTATTGTTTTCTGTTCTTGTGCAGAAAAATCATTTTGCTTTATTTTACTTATCAACGTTTATTGTTTTCTGTTCTTGTGCAGAAAAATTAATGTATCAACATGTTGCCACACCTTAGATTTTCCTTTTGAATTATTGAAAATTCTCCGTCTAACGCGCACAGTGCGAATGCAGCCATATTTCAAAGAATATCCGCGGCAAACTTTATTAAATTCCGCGGTAAAATTAGCTATATTCTATGGTAGGAATTGGGAAATTCAGCCGCAAATTCTGCAACATAGAAATTGAAAATAATACTTACAAATTTACACTAATTTTTTGTTCACAGTTAGTTTCAATTTAAATTCCCATGATATCACCAGGGTTCTTAAATAATCTTAAACAGTTTATACATGCAAATATCGTTGTTATATATTAAATAAAATAAAATGACAGACTACTATTTCATATTCGTGAAACTTGTGTAATTTACTTCAAATGAGTCTTCGGTATTTTCCGTAACCTAAATAACTAACAATCACTCTGTAAACACTGTGTTTGTTCAGGAGGGCGAGCATTCGCGAACAATTTCCCTGGTTACCTACATTAAAGACAAAAACGTTTTAACTCATTGATTCAGTTTATTTTTTCCAAAATGTGACGTTTATATTCATTGTGACGTGATTAAAAAAAAATTCACGGTTTAAAATTACAAATTCTGCAAGTTTTCTGTATGAAAATTGGTTTTCCGCGGACGTACAACATTTCTGCGCTGTAAAGCAAATTCTGCAAATTTCCTCGCGTCCGCATAATCAGGGAATTCAGGGGGTATTGATAAAACATTCCTTCACATGTATGGAGCACCGCGGTGGGGTGTGTGAGCTGCGGAAGCTATTTGTTTTGTTTTCGTGTTATTTATAATAAAATAAAATAAATAGTATTCAATGTGCAAAACTATCGAAAACTATCGATAGTTGACCAAACTATTGCAATAGTTATCGATAGTTA
>JAULBS010030453.1:0-10325 GCA_032355785.1 Symmetromphalus regularis
CAGGTGACAATAAATCTCTATAATGTTACTGTTTGCATACTCCTGTAAGAAGATCGTCGCTTAGTGATAATATCAAACTGAGGTGGATGTTACTAGACTGATGTATGCTGGTATTTTGTTATTTTGTATGTGAACTAAATATCAGGTGACAATAAATCTCTATAATGTTACTGTTTGCATACTCCTGTAAGAAGATCGTCGCTTAGTGATAATATCAAATTGAGGTGGATGTTACTAGACTGATGTATGCTGGTATGATGTATGTGTGTGAACTAAATATCAGGTGACAATAAACCTCTGTAATGTTACTGTTCGCATACTACTGTAAGAAAATCTGATGCTGGTATTTTGTTATTTTGTATGTGAACTAAATATCAGGTGACAATAAACCTCTGTAATGTTACTGTTCGCATACTCCTGTAAGAAGATCTGATGCTGGTATTTTGTTATTTTGTATGTGAACTAAATATCAGGTCACAATAAATCTCTAAAATTGCTGCTTCTTCAGTGTCCTGTTTTTCAGTTCGCTCGTCATAACAGACGGCGACGATGTGGCGTCTGCCGATGGTGATGAGTTGGAGCATGACAAAAGGAAAAGAATGGTATGTTGCAACCCCTGAAATTGCCCACGTAGATTGCTGCGAATTTTTTTCATTCTCCGCGGCACTTTTTTTGGCCACAAACTGTTTTTTTTTCAAGGTGTATTTTTTTCTTACTATTAAAAATACAGTATACTTTACGCTAAAATTCTGTGGACACTATTTCTCCACAGCATTAATTTTGCTGTGGACATTTTTCTAATTTCAAGGCTTGAGGTTGTGAATAGTCAAACCTGTTCATGCATCCACCTGTATTAAGTGTCCACCTGTATTAAGTGTCCACCTGTATTAAGCAGCCACTTGTATTAAGCAGCCACTTGTATTAAGCAGCCACTTGTATTAAGCAGCCACTTGTATTAAGCAGCCACCTGTATTAAAGGGTTACCTTTATATTCTACCAAATCAGCTAATTTAGAACAATTTAACCTTTATTAAGCAGCCACCCATCTTAAAAGGCTAACATCATGAAATATTAGCGTTTTGTATGGCCTCACTAATTCGATATTTCATTCTCATCAACATTTCCTGATTTACAGTTCTTTATTCACCAAATAACATTTTTTTGGACAGCATTTTCTGTTTAATATGAATTTACATGTATACAAGCTAAAAATTTAGTATAGTCATTTATTTTAATTTTCATGGAAATAAACAAAATCATAAATTAGATGATAAATAGAATTCATCTTTTTTATGTTCTTGTATGGGAAATATCACTGTTGGCCTGTTAATCTGTAATCACTGTTGGCCTGTTAATCTGTAATCACTGTTGGCCTGTTAATCTGTAATCACTGTTGGCCTGTTAATCTGTATTTAGTTTAACAGAGGCTCACTGAATAAATTTAACAAAAAGTGGTTGACAATTCCCTTTGTTAAAAAATACTTATGAAAAGCCCCTCTATGTATTGTCTACTGATATATTTCCCTTATTAAAATTCTTATGAAAAGCCCCATTATGTATTGTCTACTGATATATTTCCCTTACTAAAAATACTTATGAAAAACCCCATTATGTATTGTCTACTGATATATTTTCCTTATTATAAATACTTATGAAAACTTCCACTGTGTATTATCTACCGATATATTTCCCTTTATTAAAAAATACTTATGAAAAGCCCCTCTATGTATAATCTACCGATATATTTCCCTTTGTTAAAAAATACTTATGAAAAGCCCGTCTATGTATTATCTACAGATATATTTACCTTACTAAAAATACTTATGAAAAGCCCCATTATGTACTGATATATTTTCAGCTTGCCAGAAAGGACCCGGTGCACACCGTTTCGTTGAAGGACTACGTGATATCTCAGCTGAAACAATGTCAGCAGTCTCACGGACATGCGGTGTTCAGTCAACTCATGGACCAGGTTGATCCAGATGTCTTGATACAACTCAAACAATTCAGTGTCTAACAGCTAAAATATGTGAGGGGGTGGTGGAAGAGGGTGGTGAGAGAAACAGCAGTCTCACGGACATGCTGTGTTCAGTCAACTCATGGACCAGGTGGATCCAGACTTCTTGATACAACTCCAATAATTCAGTGTCTCAGATAAAAACATCTGAAGGTGGTGGGTGGTGGGAGGGGGGTGAGAGAAACTGTGTTACAGGTTTGGTGGTGTTGGGGAGGTATTGTCTTCACAGACTGAGAGTTCATGTATAACATGGCTACAAACACTTACGGGAGACGTGGGAGTGGTTTTATAAACTGTCTTATGGATTGGATGATATAGGGGAGGTGTTATCAATCTAGATGTCTCTATTCAGCTCAAACAATTTAGTCTAACTGCCACAAACCTGTGTTTGGGTTGTGGTCAGGTGAGTGGGGTTGCCTTAGAATTTATCCCGTAGGCGATATGGATCACGATATTTTTAATATAGCTGTATCAGTTCTCTAGTTGGGGGAGGGGAAGGAAGGAAGGGAATGTTTCTACCAAAGTTCAGCCTAGTTGTGAATCACTTCAGTGTGGATATGAACTTCATCCAAACCGTGTTGTGATGAAATACTTGTAGACAACTGTTTACACATTTCATACGATTATGAATTCAATCAAAACTCCAAACAAGTTCATCTAGATTTCAGTGGACTATTGTGCATGTGTTGAAGGCTTTGTACAAATTCATATAAATACAAATAATGTGAAAACTCTGAGCAAGTTGATCTAGAGTCCACTGGACTTAATATGTACAATATTTCACATTGATGACTTTATTGGGTAATATATACAAATTCATATAAATAAAGTGAAAACTGAGCAAGTTGATTACAAGTTTATTGAAAACTCTGAGCAAGTTGATCTAGAAGCCATTGGACTTACTTTGTACAATATTTCACATATGTTGAAGGCTTTATTGAGTTATGTAATTATACAAATATGAATTTACAGAAAACACAGAGCAAGTTGATCTAAAGGTCAAAGGACTTTCTGCTTACAGTCTTTCATGTTTGTTGAGGGCCTTATTGGGTTAAGTGTACAAAACGTAAAAACACACCATCAGTAATGTATTTGTTAAAACTGGACGCCTCGTGCAGTTTCAGATGTATGATGTTATTTTAAACCTTCATCCTGTATTTGTTAAAACTGGACGCCTCGTGCAGTTTCAGATGTATGATGTTATTTTAAAGCTTCATCTTGTTTGTGTTATACTGGAGTTTACTATATGTAGTATTGGTTTTGTTACATGGCTTGCAGTAGATACTAAATCTGAACTATTCGACATCTGCTTCCCAGTGATTAGAAAATGTTCAAATCACACAGACTAAAATATTCCGATCATCCATGTCTGTTTAAAGTGGTAATGCTGGTAATTATATAATTGAACATATTTTACTAATACATGTAAAAGAAGAATAAAATTCACCCTTTCATGAACTGATGTGTTTTAGCAATGAAGTGAACTGTAGGTGCAATCATGTTAATGTAAAGTTTGTTTTATTTAACGATGTCTCTAGAGCACATTGATTTTTATCTTATCATCAGGTATTGGACGTCAAAATCATGTTAATGAGTTATCCACTGTTGGCAGCCATTTTGATTGAATTAATTACCAAAAGGTTTAAGATCTCTAAACACACTTCACTTGGACAAAACAACACACAATGATTTTGTAAATATGTGTGTATTAACACTTTTAACAAACAATATTTTTATACTAAAATGTATTACATAATTAAAATTATAATCAATAACATGAATATATATATATTACAGAAACATCTCAGTTTGTAAAAGGGTGCATTGTATTTGTGTTTTGCATTAGTAAACTATTAAAAATTGTTGATTTGCCGATATTCAGTATTTAAATGCAATTCATGACTACAGAATGACATGGTTTTAACTTCTGTTATTATGTGTACAAGCCATTCCCAACCTAAAAGAAAAGTGGGATTTAGCGGGGCTGTAACTAACATTCCTTCCCTGAGGGGCTGTAAGTCATACAAAAACCTTTGAGAGTGGTTTGGAGGGGAGTAAATGGGCTAAACAAAATTCTTAAAAGTTTATTTTATATTAAAAAACAAAATATTAGATAAATGACTAGTGGGTAGCTGCAACCTTCGACCAATAACTAGCTACAATCTTGGGGAAGGAAGTGGGTGGGGACCATAAAAATAAAATAAAAAGGGCACACTGGGTTTAAACAGATCCTATGATAGGAGTGGAATTTTGGATAGTTTCAAATAAAGAACCTTTTTGATGTACATCTAATTTGGCATATGTCTAGACAAAAGAGTCACTTTTTTATTTTTTATTTTTTTTGCCTCTTCCAGTTATTGTCTTGACTAGGTAGATCCAAGAATTCTGGATAACAGAATTTTATCTTCCAGAAGATTTATCAGGAATTCAAGATTATCTCTGAAATTGATATGATATAATTCTGTATTGTCTTGGGAATGATGTGATATTGATAGTAACTGCTGCAAATGTTGTTGGTTAATTTATCTTACTTGCATCATGTGTCAGAAGACTCAGGATGAAATATGATGCCAGTAGTAGGAGAGTTACGGTGATCACTTCCATGTACAAAGAATTCAAAGCCAGGTCTCCTGCCTCGAGTTTTATACAAATGTCTACCATGTTTATTTATGTGAACAGTGTTACTGAGAAACATGTAATAAACAGCTTCCGTATCAAAGTGGTTGTTATTGTATTACTTGGCTTGAAGTGAGTTTAAACATCTCATCCACATCAAACAGATACTCTAACCATGAAGCCAACTCTCACCTTTTAAGGTGATTACATCTAACTCTCCCTTTAAGATGATCTAACCATTGAGCCAACTCCCTTTAAGATGATCTAACCACTGAGCCAACTCCCTTTAAGATGATCTAACCACTGAGCCAACTCCCTTTAAGATGATCTAACCACTGAGCTAACTCACTTTAAGATGATCTAACCACTGTGTTAACTCCCTTTAAGAAGATATAATTCTCCCTTTAAGATGATATAGCCATTGATCTAACTCCCTTTAATAAGATGATCTAACCACTGAGCTAACTCTTTAAGATGATCTAACTAGAGTTTTAAGATTATCTAACAATTGATTTAACTCTCACCTTTTAAGATAATTCTATGTTCTAACCAGCAAACCTAATCCTGTAAGTTGGTCACTCTAACAATGGATCAAATGTTCACCCTTTAAGATGATCAGATTATCTAATTATAAAGCCTACTCACCGTTTAACATTGTCAGATGATCTACGAAGATAACTCCTAATATACTGAACAGCAAATTTAATTTGCAATGTTTGAATAAAAGTTAACCATATTTTGAGGCTGTTTTGTTTACTTCAAGCAGAGAATTTTTTTTTTTTCATTGAACAGTTATCAATTAAGTTTTCGTCTAATTTGATTAAAACTGGATCTGAACAAACATTTGCGTTTCTTTTGCTGTTCAGTATAGATTCTGTATGAAACCCACCCCCACCACACAAGCTAGTAAGCATTGAATAATTTATACAATAAAGAGAATTGTAGACTGTTAAGGAGAAATCAATAATCCATAGAGGTTTTACTTCCATAGCTGGAGTGGAGGACACACTGCATGCCTGACACTAATTTATTATGAAGAAATGGAAAGAAGAAAAATTTTAAAATACAGGCCCGTACGCAGAGGGGAGGGGCGGAGGGAGGGGTACGACGGGTGCGCACGCATTCCCCTAAATCTGTTGAGGTCCATAAATGCAAATTGGGATTGACGCTAATTTACTAGAATAACGTTAAAAACGAAAATAAAACATTCAGGCCTTCACAAACATACCCCCCTAAAGAAAAGCCTGAAATATGATTGTGGGAGTAATGTCATTGCAAATACAGTTGCATAATAATATTCATTATTCATCTGAATAATATGGTGGGGGGGGGGGGGGCGTGTAAACGGGATCGGGTTCGATAGAGCGTTCGCCTGAGATGTGTTGGTCGTAACTCATTATTTGGGTTTATTCCCAAACCAGTAGCCCTACCCACATGTATCAGTAGCGGATCAAGAATATCCATTTAGAGGGCCCCTAGAGAATCATCGATTCTTTAACGTTAAAACAAAATTAAAATAATAATATAAATATAATTTAAACAAAATTAATCGTAAATTTTAGGGAGCCTCCAACAGATTCGCCACTATATATCCAAGGCCGCGGTTCGTGCTTTCCTGTCTATGGGATAGTGTATATATTATAATAAAAGATCCCCTGCTGTTAATGGGGGGGGGGGGGATGTAGCGGGTTTCCTTTGATGACTCATGTCAAAATTACTATAGTTAGAAAGTATTAGCCGATAGATAAAAAAATCAATAAGCTCTAGCGATCTCGTTAAATAACTAGAATTTTTTTTATATAAAAATAAATCTAGATAATACAATTTATTATAAGAATAATAGTGAGATTAGTCCGGTGTAAATATATCACAGATAGCATTTCAACATTTGCACCGACGAACAATGGGAAGTAATTCTTTGACAACAAAAAATGCGACATGGATGACTGATGTTTGTTACTTCGATTTAGAAACAAATTAAAGGCCTACTGCAGACACATCTCACATTGATCTTTAGTAAGGTAACAACACTTCTTTTTTATCAGTTCATTAGTAATTTGTGATACGCATTAGAATACGCGTCGTTTTATTTAAAAAATAAATCCTTCCGCATTTATAAATGTATCCGGAAATTGTGGAATTCACTCCCAGACCATCACTCTCACTCTGTGAATGATTATCACTGGCACGGTAAAATATCCATCTGAACCCGTTAAAAATGTTTGAATTAACTTCTTTTTTTTTGGGGGGGGGGGGGCGTAATTAATTTATTCTTATCTTCAAGTTAGAGTTAGCTTAGCTTCATTCTCTTCAACAGCAGTCACATCATTATAATTCATTGTTGAAATGATAGATAAAAGTTAAAGGGTGGAAATCTTTCTGCAACTTTTTTTAAAATTGCTGTTTTTCTATTTATTGCTTATGGCAGTTATGCCCATTAAAACTCGTCACTATGATAAATTGAATAGTCAGCATTATTCGTTAAACTTGTAAGTATGCTTGCATTCCAAATGTTATTTCTACTATTAAATTATAATTATTCAAAACAAGTCTCATTATTAAAATATTATCATATTTTATTTAAATTATTCTAATTTATTTTCATTTAGTAGAGAAAATATTTTGTGCATGAAAAATATTAAAATGTGTCAACAAGGCATTTTTCTTTTGAGTGGTCTGAATTTTAATATGACAATAGATTGTAATGCATTTTTTTTTGCAGCAGCAGCATCAGCAAAGAATAGTCATAGTTTAATGGAAGAAATCTCTATTGGTGATTCAACAGATGAAACTCAATTTACCTCTCTACACGTATGCAACCTTCCGGACTCATTGCTGTTGCAGATTTTCTCCTTTCTAGAAGCAAATGATGTTGTACGAACTGCTCACGTTTGTACGCGATGGCGGGTAATTGCGTATGATGAGAGTCTGTGGCGACAGCTTGTGTACAGGAGGTGGAAGATGAAGGGTAAACTGGCTCCACACAGGTTTCTGTGGAGACACGAGTACCAGAGACTTTGTGATCGAGTACCCAACGTGCTGAGTGAGACACTGACCGAGCACACGGATGAAGTACTACATGTTAGTTTCTCACACAGTGGCCACCTCTTCTCGACCACGTCCAAGGACTGCACTATCAAGGTATTCATCCATAGCTCAGTCAGCTTCAAAATGACACAAGTCATATATTATCTTCAAGGTCCACAACTGATTCATTAAAGACCATGGTATTTTCTGTCCTGTCTGTGGGACAGTGCATATAAAAGACCCCTTGCTGCTTATCGGAAAGAGTAGCCATTGTAGCGGCAGAGGATTTCCTCTAAATAAATATGTAAGAATGACCATACGATTGACGTCCAATAGCCGATTATAAGATAAAAATCGTGTGCTCTAGAGGCGTCATTAAATAAAACAAACTTTACTTATGTTATATTATCTACAAAATGTAATATTATATTAACACTATAAAAGTTTTTTATATGAAGTTAATAATATATGATTTTTGTGCACCAACTTGTTTGTTAATACAGAACTTTATTGTTATTGATGTTTTGTATTGTCATCACTCTTCAGTAATCATGACTTCCATGCCTTTTATCTCTCGATACAAATAAATACTTTATTATTCAGGTATGGAATGTGGGTTTTCCCTATCGCTCTCAAGAACAGCCAAGACTTCCGAGTCCACTTTCACTTGATACACATAAATATACTTTTATTATAATTCAGGTATGGAATGTGGGTTTCCCTACCACACTCAAGTACAGCCATGACTTCCGAGCCCACTTTCACTGGGATTTCACTCAGTTCTCTTGTTTTAACGCGGCAGATACCATGCTGCTCGTATCCAGCGTGAAAACGGCAGAGTTAGACCGCAGAGGATATGTTGCTGTTCTCTCTATCACTCACGGTGAGTAAATACAGAGAATATAGTGTTACCTTTGATTTTTGTTGAGTTATTCCACAAAATAAATAAATGAATAACTATTAAGCAGAAATCAGTCTATTAATTTAAACGGGGCACTTGTCTTGTCACATTATACATTAAAACAAAGGGAGCAATGATTGTTGAAATTTGATGAAAGTCAATACACATGTTGATCCAGAGGTGTAGCCTATGATGACAGTGTGTGTGCATTTTAAATACAATATTATATGTATGTATAGCAGTTGCAGGGATTATATATATAAATTTTAAAAGTTGCACTAAATGTTTATTAAATGTACCTCTATGTATTTTCTTTATAACTCTATTCATGCTAAGTATATTTAGGAAAATATGTTTTAGGTACTGTTTGATTTCACATCAGATTCTTCGTTATATAAACTTTATGTTGAGATGCACTATACTGTTTGTATAACTTGTAAAAATTTGATAAAATACCTAATGGTAATGAGGAAGTGTTAAACAGACACACCTTGTATTACACAATGTCGGGACAGCCACTGAAACAGTTTTTTAAAATACGAGTTATCCTTGGTGTAAAATACAACAAATATTAATTTTACACATTTTTCCTTGTTATATTTGTTAATTAAATTGAGGAAAAAAATTCTCAAAAAATAACATACTCCAATACAATATTTTCTCAGATTGTCAAATTCAAGGATTCAGACTTTTTATTTGATATATATGTACAGTTTACTTGACATATACATTTTTGTATATGAAGTTATTTTATTTTCTTTGAGGAACTGGTTTTCTGCTAGTATGTAACAAAACAGAATGCTTTCAGATTTCCAGTTATTACAAGTTGTGTCTATGGATCCCAGTCAGTTGTTTGGAACGTGGCTGGACACCACAACTTTCCTAGGAGGATCCCTGGAGATAAGTCTTGATAGATTCATAACCACAGTTCAAATACAAGCCTTTCAGGTATACACACGATTAGATTTAATTTTAATATTGCTGGATGAATGAACCTAAACAGAAATATTTATTGTTTATTATTCAGCATTTTTTTGGTTTGTTTTTGTTTAACGACACCACTAGAGCACATTGATTTATTAATCATCAGCTGTTTAATGTCAAACACTTGGTTATTTTAACATGTAGTCAAGTGTGAGCCAGCCTCCAGTGGGTTTTGAACCACTGTCTTCAGCTTGAGAGTCCAGTGTTCTACAGGTGGACCACTGACGATCACTTATCATTCAGCAATTGACATAAAAATCACTTGAATACATTTTGATTCCAGTTTTCGGGAAACAGGTTTCTTTCATAATTTATTTCAAATTCCAGTCAGTGATCCACAAAAACTTTATCAAAGAATTTTTTATTTGTGGATTAGTGTAAAAATCTTGCTTCCAGTTAAAAACAGTTGGCTATGTGTTACAGTAGGGTCATTCCATGTCATATCAACAAATGGCTACCACCACTACATCTTAGAATTGGTAAAAAAAATATATGTCAAAATATCCATTAAAAAAATGATATCCTGAAAATTTTAACTTAATCCGATAATTTTTCAAATTTTGGCAGAGTTTTGAAGTTTTGTGTTTTTGTCAGATGTTTGGCATTTTTTTAATGTAAATTTCCGCGACTCTTTTGTTTATCATTTTCAAAACTTCATAAAAGTTGTAATAATTATCGCAGAGCTTTCAAATTTGGTATTTACACTAATCAGACAATGGGGAATCCAAATTTCTAGTCATATTAAGTGTAAGATGTGTTGGGAAGAAGTTGTGGTACCAT
>JAULBS010030464.1:0-10325 GCA_032355785.1 Symmetromphalus regularis
AACCCTTTAGAAATTCAAAATTGTGTCCAGTACATAGCTTTTATGCCATAACTTCTGAAATTAATGTTCCTTGAAGGCCGTGGTATGTGCTATCCCTTGTTGCTTATCGGTAACAGAAGCTTATGTGGCGGCAGCGGGGTTCCTTTAAAGAAATATGTCTGAATGACCATATGTTTGACGTCCAATAGCCGATGATAAGATAAAAAAAATCAATGTGCTCTAGAGGTGTCGTTAAATAAAGCAAACTTTACTTTACATTAAATTTTAAGGTTTTTTTTAAATACCAGAATGGTTGGGATTTGTAATCGAGATCACACTATGCCAAGTGGTAACTGATCAAAATGAAAATATATATTATAATAACAACCCTTTAGAAATTCAAAATTGTGTCCAGTACATAGCTTTTATGCCATAACTTCTGAAATTAATGTTCCTTGAAGGTAGATGTCATGTTATTTCCCCCTCTCCCATAAACTCACATCCTACAAGTGTTTTATTTATATAAAAATAGATATACAAATTGGACCTGGGATGGCTGTTAAAGGATAACATCATTACTGACCAATTTTACAGAAACACTTTTCTTTTCCTTTTTTTTTATTCTTCAGACGAAGAACCAGACCTCTCAAAATTAAGTGAAGTTAATGAACGTCAGGTCAGTTTTTCAACAGGCAGTGATGGAAGCCACACTCTTGGAGTAAATGCACCATTCCCTGGTGGAAGCATTGGGGGTAGCGTAACAACAGATAAAAATGGACATGTTTCAGGAGGAAGTCTCGGTGGTACTATCGGCGAAGGAGTTCAGGGGAGTGCCAGTGTCAGTTATGATAAAGACAAGGGGATAGGGGGTTCTGCTGGGATTGGTGTTGGAGCTGGTGGGTATGGCACGGATGCCCATGTAGGGTGGAATGCTAAAGACGGGTTTAGTACAGGAGTTGGAGCGAGCGCAGGACCTGTTGGGATGTCTGTAGATACAAATGGACATAGCACGAGTTCCACTGTTGGATTGACAGCTGGAGGATCTAGCAGTCACACTCCATCATCACATTCACACAGTTCAGGCGGATTTTTTCATGACCTCTTTGGAAAGCGAGATAATTTGTTTGGCGCTTTGAGTGAAGAGGACATCAAAGAGCTGTTTGAACGTCAGATTATTTAAGGTTAAACTCACATAAAACTTAAATGTCACCGTTGTAAATATACATGCATGCATCTTGTTTAATGAATAAAACAAGTACAAACAGATTTTAGAATATTATTGTTTCTTCATAATTATGGGATACACCAATGAACATAAAATAGATAAGAACAGGTGCAGGTAAACGTACAAACAGGTGTGCAACTCTTGACCATCTTCAGATACAAGGTTGATTGTTATTATTTTCGTGCTTATATCTAATCAAGGTTCAAGCACACTGTTCTGGGCATACAACTCAGCTTGTTCAGGATAGAAGTAACTCTTAGTAGGAGAAATGAGACCCGTTGCCACCACACGAATGCGACTACTCTTATCGATAAGCAGCAAGGGATCTTTTATGTTCTATTCCACAGACAGGATAGCATATACCACAACCTTTCATAAACCAGCTCTGGACCACTGGTCGGTGTAAATGGTATACACCTAACCCACTGACCCTTGTGGAGCACTCATTTGGGGTTTGAGCCGATACTGAGATTAAATATTTCATGTCTCGACTGAGATTCGATCCCAGTACCTGCCAGCCGCAAGTTCGATACTTATCCACTGCACTACCGGGACCGGTAGCCGCCGTAGCATGAAAGAATATATTTTTATATACTAAAAAAAAGTAAAATAATAATTTAAAAAAAAAATAATAGTATATTTTTTTAATGTTATTTAAATCGTAAAATTTATGAGATCACAAACAATGGAATTTCTAAGTTGGATCAGATGAATTAAAGAAATATTTACAAATGATTTACTCCACAGTTTAATCGTAAAGAAGTAATCGATTTTTTTTTCTTTCATTTTTGCAGTACCTGATTATTATATTTATTTTTTCAACAATGAATAAAAACGTCAGTACTGGTGAATACGGTTTTTATTTTGTATTTCCTAGTAGTAGAGTATCTTCAACAACGTAACTCAAAACCGGATTAACAGCTACACTATGTAACGGTTACCTCTACACTATGTAAGGGTTACCTCTACACTATGTAAGGGTTACCTCTACACTATGTAACGGTTACCTCTACACTATGTAACGGTTACCTCTACACTATGTAACGGTTAACTCTACATTATGTAATGGTTACCTCTACACTATGTAACGGTTAACTGTCTATGGAAGCCACTTAGATGTGCCCTTTCGTAGTACGAATTTATTTATTCAAACCTTTCTATAAAAGCCATTATTGTTAACAGCTACTTTTAGTTGGTTCTTTGAGTGGTTTTTCTATATATATTATATACAGTTTTACTATATGATTTAAATCTAATTCTAAATGACTTGGGGGTCTAGCTCAGTAGAGCTTCGAATGCGGTGCTTTGGTCATAAAATTGACTCACACCCCCTGCCCAATGACAAACAAAATCACTAAAAAAATTAATAAATAGGTTAGTGTTTTTGTTTTTTGGGGGTTTTTCATTGTCTGTTTTTTCTTTTTTCTTTTTGTGTATATGTGTATGTGTGTGTGTATGAGTGATTAGTGGTGATGGTAAAGATCATCAGTGCTGTTTCTGAACTTTTTATATGGTATTAAAATGGTCTGGCCCCCAATAGTCAATTTTTACCTTCTTGCAGAGGGGGTGGGGCGTTAACGTGTTATATACAAATGAATTACAGAAACATGATAATAACGCGCAAGCTGTTTTTTTTAATTTCATTATTTCCTTCTGCCTAATATGATTAGTCAGCACATCTCAAACATAAATTTCCACTTTCCAGATCCATCATTAAAATGAGAACAGTACATTAACAAACATCCCTTGTGTTTTTATGGTTAAGGACAGTTATAGATAATCCTTGATCTTCTATAAACAAAAATATGTTACCAACATTTAATTAAATAAAAGTCCTAAGAGACAATGCCATTATTTTCATTGGTTGTTTGGTCATCGAGAATAAAAGACGATTTTTCTGGAAATCTCTCCTCTTTGTGTTTTTTCCACGAGTCACGGACTTTCTGAAATAAGAAAAAGATCATATTTTTTAGCATATTCAAAAATCTGTTTTACAATGTGATTTAAAAGAGGTTTGATCACTGCAACATTATGGAATAGATGAACAAACTGAGGTATTGTGGATTCTATCAACAAACTGAGGTATTGTGGATTCGATCAACAAACAGGTATTGTGGATTCAATCAAAAAACTGAGGTATTGTGGATTCGATGAACAGAGGTATTGTGGATTTTTAATGAGCAAACTGAGGTATTGTAGATTGGATGAACAAACAGAGGTATTGTGAATTCGATGAACAAATAGATATTGTGGATTCTATAAACAGAGGTATTGTGGATTTGATGAACAAACTGAGGTATTGTGAAGTCGATGAAGAAACTAAGGTATTGTGGATTCTATAAACAGAAGTATTGTGGATTTGATGAACAAACTGAGGTATTGTGGATTCTATAAACAGAAGTATTGTGGATTCGATGAACAAACAGAGGTATTGTGAATTCGATGAACAAACTGAGGTATTGTGGATTCGATGAAGAAACTAAGGTATTGTGGATTCTATAAACTGAGGTATTGTGGATTCTATGAACAAACAGAGGTATTGTGGATTCGATGGACAAACAGATATTGTGGATTCTATAAACAAACTGAGGTATTGTGGATTCGATGAATAAACTGAGGTATTGTGGATTTGATGAACAAACTGAGGTATTGTTGATGAACAAACTGAGGTATTGTTGATTCGAATAACAAACTGTGTTACTGTGAATTTTATAAACAAAATGATGTATTGTGGATTCAATGAATAAACTGAGGTTACAAACCATTAACGATTCGTTTTCTATCTGTGATATGTGGTCGGTCTTTACAGGCTTACGTTCGTCTATTTTCCATATCTTTCTGGCAAAGGGAAATAGTAATCTAGATTCTAAGCGGCTCCTGTCATACTTTCCTGCAACAAACACCAAGACGAGTTTAACAAACCCCCAGGACAGTTTTTAAATGTATTCTTTATACAAAAATAAAATCAGGTATTACAGTAAAAATAGTTTTTGTTTTTTATAACAACAAACTTTAATGAAAGAAAATCACAAGATCTCCACTAAACATGTACTTGTAAATATATATACATTTATAATATACGATTTTATTAAATTATTCCTATTTTATTTTTATTTTATAGATAAGTACCATATTAACGTGTTTGGAATAAAGCAGATGTTGGGTCCAAATATTTAGAATGCATGCTTGCATTGTTTTAGCATTTTCACACATATAATTTACTGAGTACCCAGAGGGAATCCTGGGTGGTCAGTGACCCCCCACCTATCGCACCCCTAATCCGTCAAACGTATGAGTTTGTTTCACTTTAACTTTTATAATGTATATTTGTCTTATATTTTGCCTATCTACAGTGGCAGTTATATAATATTATATAATGGATATACCTCTCCAGTATATTATAAAACTTTTATAATGTATATTTGTCTTATATTTTGCCTATCTACAGTGGCAGGCTGTTATATAATATTATATAATGGATATACCTCTCCAGTATAAAATCCTAGTTTAAATTTTGATTTAAATGGTAAATAGTTCTATATTTAATCTTCAAATATTACCTGTGGCAAGACTTAAAATACTGCCGACAGTCATTGAAATGACAACTCCAACGAGCCCATACCACAAGTAGGACACTTCGTACAAGAAAAATGGCCGCTCATGGGGACTGAAACGAAACGTCATTGCTTAGTGAAATGAGGTATAGTCCAGTAAATACGAGGTGTCACATAGAAAAACTGCAACATTATTTTTTTCTAATCTTTTTCTAATATTTTTCTGAATAATATAAGAAAATGTATATGTAAATGAATATATATAATTAACTGGTATAACTGATAAAAGAGAGTGGTTCAGTGGTAGGCCATCGGGTTCTTAAGATGAGGACAAGGTTTTAAATCTGTTGGAGGCTGACTCACACTTGATTAACTGTCAAAATTACCAAATGCTATAATCTTGAAATTACCCATGAATGAAACATGACCGAGTACATCAAATGTGTCATTTATTTATCTCAATAAAGCTCGTTTGCACGAATTTGTCAATTTTGTAAAAAAAAAAAAAAAAATGATAAAATAATAATAACATCTCTTCTGTATCTAAATGTATGCATTAAGCCATTGAACAACACTGACTGAGTCATCTAAACTATTCAGGAAGTATAAATCATTTGTATACATTTTCAAAGATTAGGAATTGACAGAGTACCTGCACGATAAACCTCCTACCTTGGAATATCCCCAGGAGATGTTGTATTTGTCGTCATAGTAACGGAGGACATAAAGTTGTATTCACTTCTAGTTATATTAGTTAACATGGAATTGTTTGCTGCACACCCAGACGTAGGGGCTGCTGGAAGTGCTTTAGGTCCTGCACCATATATCTGTCCACCAATGGCCATCCACATATTAAATATTATCGCTGACAAACATCCGTACAAGGCTCCCTGGAGTAAAGATAAAGTTACAATACTAAAAATAGTTGTTGTTTTGTAGGCAGAGGGGGTCCCCCCCCCACACACACACACACCCACACTCATCACATACACACACGCGCGCCACCACACACACACACACACACATACACACTAACCTCCCCCCCACTCCCCCCCCCCCAAAAAAAAAACCTCCAAGAAAACAACAACCCAATTGTTTTTTGTTTGTTTTTTTACTTAAGACAAGGTAATTTTAACAATGCGGGAGTAGACACAATTTATTATGTGAAGCTAATTCTGGGAGACTGGCAGTCCTCCTACAGATGGTCATGGAAAGATGAAGTTGTGTTGTGCTGTGTTGTTCTCGGACTGGCTGTACACTAACTCCCATTTTTGTCTTGAAGAAAGACCCTCTATCTTAGTGAGACGATTTTCGGAGTAAATTGACAGTTCTTCACAGTTTGGTGGACTATACATTTACAGCCATTTCGAGATTGATTTGGTACTTCAGATATGATGGAATGTTTTAAATTCTACCCACATCTTATTTTAACATATTTTGAATTCTTTGCTAAATCAGTTGTTTCCTAAACAAGTTTTGGCGCTTCATGTTAAAACCAATAAAAACTTTAGGAACAGGGCCGGATTGAGTCCGACCGATGTCTTAAAAACAGTCCAACCTTGCCCCTTTTTACTTTCTGTGATGCCCCTTTCCTCTTGGTGCCTTAAACACGTGCTTATTATGCTCAATGGTTAATTCAGGGCTGGTTAGGAACTAGTGAAATTGCTATGTAGCGCCCGCGAAACTAATTGTTCTGAACGCACGGGAGATTTTAATGTCATGAAAGGCAGTTTTTAATGTCATGAATAATTTGATGACTACTTAAAACACCTTCAGTGAGAGAACATGCAGTGTTCGGACGTTTTGTCACAAATTAACAATTCACCAAATATCGACTAACAAAATAATTTAAGAAAAGTAGTTTAAACATTAAACGCATATCCCAACGGACCCTTGACCTAATTAATTTCCATACAAAGAATTAATTTTAAATATAATCATTTGATTTGTCCATAAAAATACTTTATTCAACTACTTACATAACCACTGCATCTCGATTTTTATCAATATTTAAAAATAATAATAATGAATTATTCTCACGGACAAATAAACCATAAACTCGACATGAAATTCCCTATACCATGGTTCAGGTATCTTGAGTGATATAAATGCGAGATCTAGTATCACAAATGCATGTAAGTTTCATTCATGATTAATATTTAGAGCACAAAGACCCTTAAATTATGTGGGAATATGCCTTTAAAATTTAAATAATGTTCAATGACTGTTCAAGAAATACGATGACATAAAGTAAAACCTACGTGTTTGTTCGCCCATGGGAAGATGGCTCCCAGGAGAAAAATACCCAACACAGGTCCACCACATGCACCCATGGCAGAATTGGCCATCTGAAAAAACACCAATATGTTGATATTACATCTCAAATACGTAATAATAATACCATTATCAATGGCTGATCTAGTAAATCCATTTGGGGAGGGGAGGGCAATTATATGATTGGGATTTTTTAGCGTTAAAAAATAAAAATAATTATAACAATAATTCTTTTTAATGTTATTTAAATCGCAAAATTTAGGAGGCTGGCCCCTGGGGCCCTTAGATCCATCACTGATCATCATCGTCGTCGTCATCATTAATTGTATCATCATTGTCGTCGTCATTATCATCATGATCATTATTATGAACATCATCAACATCATCAATTTTATAATTTGATTTACCTGTGTAACAGGTCCTTGAAGTGACTTAGCGAAATAAGCCAACCCGATTGTAAGCAGACCGTAGAAAAATACTGAAATAAAAATAAGTAATACTGCTAATATCAAAAACTTTCTTACAATCTCACTTTATATTAATAGAAAGAAATAAAAAAATATATCTTTTTTTTCTTTTTAAAATTATAATTATGTTGTGACATTGAAATAAAGATTATAGAAAATTACAATTTAAAATTGTTTTCTTTAAAAAATGTTAATGTTAGATTTAGATAATTGAAAGTTAGAAAAAATACACTTAATATAGCATTTTATAATATGAGAAAATAAAAATAAATCAGTCGGATCTTTCACGATAAACATAATAGCGAACTCCCTATGATATCGTTATTTTGTTTAGTCCCTGATATGAAATGGAAGCTTGTTTATTTTCACCCAGAGGAGGGTCCAGGGAGTCCGGACCCCCTTTTCTCTTTTTTTAATTTTTTATTTAATTTTTGGCATTAACGTTTGTCCAGATTTAGATACTATCAAATAATAATAGGAAAAAAACATACTGATTGCCGTAGGTAAGGGGGTCATGAAATACTAGACTTCCTGCATCCCCCTATATTGCAATAAATTGTGAAACATTTGCCAGATTCATACCAAACACTTTTGCAATAAGTGTAGCTGTACGCTCGGTGGCTTTGTACTTGGCTAATGGATAAGCAAGCAAATCTTCAACTGTATTGGCTGCCAGTGCGTTGATTCCAGACGAAAATGTGCTGAATAAACAAAGCAAATCCGTATTAACATAACTATTATATGTTTATTATGATTTAAATTAGTTGTAGGTAGGAAAACAATATATAATTATACATACGCACCAAAAAAGAAAGCATGCATGCTGAAATATTTTTGTTTCATGGGGTGGTCACGGTAATGGTCTATTGGCAGCAAACACGTGCTCAACTTGTGATATTACTGCGCGCACGCACACACACTTCCTCATAAATGGTGTGGTTATCTAATTCTAGAATGTCTTCATTGAATGTCGTCTGGTTTATGAAATAAATGACTATTGGTTACATGCATACTTTCATTTTTGGTTGAGTGTATAATAATTATGTAACCTTTTTCAATTATTATTTAAAAAAATCTGTCATCGGCTGTTTTTGGGGTCATATAATGTTTACTAATGGGTTCATTTGAATCTTTGTAATCCAAGGCTATTCTAATATAATTATGTATTGTGCTTGTCGAATAAAGGGATTTCAGAACAAACTTAATTCAGTAGGATGCATCCAGTTGTGCATGCAACAATAAAAAATACTTATTTCCTTATACATTACATTATAATCATATATATATATTCTCCATTTACCAGAAGCTTGGACAAGTTAAACTACTCACCTGAGAGCGCCACTGAAAAGCGTGGATATGTAGAGTCCTGGCATGCCTGGGAGAGTAACTAGAATTTCCATCACAAAATACGGCATCACCTACCAAATCATTATACAATTATTTACACAAAGAAGAAGAAGACGACGACGAAGAAGACGGAAAACAAGAAGACTAAGAAGGTGATGAAAAAGAAGACGAAGTTAAAGAAGAAGAAGACGAAGATAAAGAAGAAGACAAAAATAAGAAGACAAAGAAGAAGATGAAGAAGAAGACGAAAATGAAGACGAAGAAGAGGAAGACGACGAAGAAGATGAAAATGACTAAGAAGATGAAGAAGTTGAAGAAGAAAATGATGAAGACGACGAAGAATAAATTAATAAAATGGTAATGAGCATGCGTGACAATTCAATAAAGTTATGGGCACATAGTGTCAAAACACTTTTAATATTACTTTGGCATTACCGTGATGATGTATACTGACGTCAGTTAAAAAGATATTCAACGAAATATCATGTTTGATTTACTAAATATGATTTATCTAAATAAATGGCGAATCTAGGATTTTGGATTTGAGACACCAAAACTTAAGAAAACAAAATTATTTTTGCCATTCCACTCTATATTCTACAGTTATTTGAAAAAATAAAAAATTGGTGCTCTTGGACCACTCACTGAATCCCAGTCTAAAATGTATGTAGGCCCTACCATTCCTGATTTACCAGATACACAAACCTGATTTCTGTTGTCGATTAATCCGGCTTCGTACGGGTCACAAGCTCTTGAGTAGTAGTACGAGAAGACGAGTATTCCAGAGAAACATAGGATAGATCCGTATATTATACACAGAGGTCCATTCAGAAAATACGCTCTGAAATACAAATAACCCATAGTAAAGATAGATCCGTATATTTGAAATACAAGTAAACCATAGTAAAAATAGATCCGTATATTATACACAGAGGTCCGTTCGGAAAATACGCTCTGAAATATAAATAACCCATAATAAAGATAGATCCGTATATTTGAATTACAAATAAACCATATTTAAGACAGAATCGTATATTATAAATGATTCGTCAAGAAAATAAAATTGAGAGGTGTACATACATATGTATTTTAGCAGCTTTTGCGTACCCATTTTATCTATTGTCGTGAATGTGTATACGTAGACATACATATATTTTAACAGCTTTTGCGAACCCATATAACCTATTGTCGCGAATGTGTACAAGTAGGTATACATGTACTTGTACATACATTTTAGCAGCTTTCATAGTTCTGAGAGAAGATAGACGTTGAACAGTGGACTGATTGAAGCTGTTGACAAACCAGTTGAAAAAAGCACCGATAGACAACGACCACAACGTGTGACGTACCCGTGGATCAACACTAACGCTGTAATAATAAAACACAATTATAACATTAATCTGATAGACAACGACCACAACGTGTGACGTACCCGTGGATCAACACTAACGCTGTAATAATAAAACACAATTATAACAT
>JAULBS010030475.1:0-10324 GCA_032355785.1 Symmetromphalus regularis
CCCTAAATCTCATGTCCGCACCAGCACACCTTGGAAGATAACATGGTAAATATGTAATATTTTGTTGCTTCATATCTAAGGAAAACGGATGAAATTTGTTCATGCTTGTTGACAATGGTAATTGTTTGAACACGCTTTGTTCCCATTCACTCAAATATTTATAAGTGAATACTGTATTTGACCGTGAATAAACCCAGGGGAGGAGGGGTAAAGCCATTTATTAGAGGGGTTTATTCACAAATAAAGGTCCAAAAAGATGTTAAAAAAGACAATGACCCAGGAAGTAGACAACGGAAAAATATGCTCAGATACTTCAAAAAGCTTGTTTTCTTCATTGTTGTTATGTGTATATGAAAACCAGAAGAAAAAAAAGATTTGTAAGTTTGGAAATGTGCTTGGTAACCCAAATGACACTATAGTCATTAATTTTGTAAGTCTGTGTTACCTGTTTTGATTTTTATTAACAAAACTATCCCTTTTGCGGTTTTTTATTTTTTTGAACAGTATATAATAATAATAAAAATAATAACGCGGTATATCATTGTCATTTCCTGTCTATGGAAAGTTGTTTATAAATATAAGAAACAACGCGTGTCATAGACATGATGAAATCCATTTTGCGGCCTGCCACAAATATATCTTTAAAAAAAAATACTAATAAAGAAAAAAATACTAATAAAGAAAATAATGAATTAACCTATGACGTAGACTATATTATATTTATTTCATCCTAAATTGGACGCTGAACTTCACGAACATAATATTAACGCCTTCTCTATATTCCAATGTAGTCCAATGGGCAGATTAACACCACCACGAACGCCAACACAAACCGCGCACTCACCAACATTTAAAAGAGGAAAACAAAAATTAACTATAATTTCTTTCAGTTTTTGCTGCAACTGATGCTATTGTGTGCACGTCGGATATGTGCGATTATATGAATAAAAAACACGAAAATTAATTACAGTGCATGAGGTCAGTCATTAAAAATGGAGGGTTCTGTGGTTGCACAGATGCATGTGCCAAGGTATACTATTTTATATTATTATTATTATTTTTATTATTATCCTAATTCAGTAAGTTAGATTCGATAGATAAAATATAAGACGTGTTTTTTATTTTAATTTTATTCACTAGATTTATTTACTGAAAGACATAATCACATAGGTAATTTAATATGCCTATACAATGAAACAATACAGCTTCAGCCTACAAACTTAACATATTCACAAGCACACATAGTATCATCAGTTGTAACATAATACACATAATCCTATTAAAAACAGACCTTGTACGAAGTGGGAACACAACAGTGCCATTACCAAGATTAGTATTTAGAACACTGCTAACATATATACGTTGCATCTCCCGTTAGGAAAACAGAATTCAGATAATAAACCGTCAACCATGATGCGGTCTTTGGTTGTTTTTGCCGCCATTTTAATGATAGCTAATGCTATCGTCTGCCTACCAGGGACATGTGGCAAATTAAACTCGCAAGAACCTCTCCAATGCAAAGGATCTGTTATCAAAAATGGTGGTTACTGTGGTTGTACAGACGTCTGTGCCAAGGTAAGTCATGTAATATGTGGTACAGACTACAGCATGATACGTGCAAATTTGCCTAGTTATATTTAATCCACCATACCAGACACATTTTAATCTTTAATTAGTCTCAATTTTGACAGATTCATTTTATCCCGTTAATACATACTTCAAAACCGACACGTGTAACATCACATTCATTAGCACCTATTTTAAATTGTATCTTTAAGATAGCAGGTTCAGCCCATTCTTATTTTGTTCCACCCAATGATAGCATATATTCTTAGACATACAAAAATGTAATTCGTGTTTTTCTTGGAAGAGAAAAAAGTATTCATGTTGAGCTTTCGCATATCCACACTTTCCCATAATTAACCTTTGGCACACCTCCCATGGTATACTAGAATATTTTGCATCTCAATACTTTAAAGGTCACCACTTGCAAAAACACCCACAGTGATGTATACAGAGCAGGGGTTGAAAAATTAAGAAATTATTTTCACTTGCCTGGGGGGCTAGTAGGCTTAAAAACTTACTCGTCCCCACGAAAAATGACTTGTCCCCCATTTAATTAACCATTAAAATCTCGATATTTTCTGTACTAGTTGAGGCAGAAGACGGGGATCTAAACATTTGTATGTGCGAATACCAAACAAATGTCGATAATAATGTGAACAACCCCTAACTGTCAGCCCACATCTAGTCTATAAAGAACCAGCCGAGTGAACAAGGCAGGATAATATAATGTACAGCGAGTGCATTTTGGTCAAATAAATGTGTTTAGCGGATATGATCGGCAAATTATCAGTCTGAGACTATCTCAAAATAACACAAATTCGTAATACAAGATAGGAAAAAATATATATCTTCTAACCCGGGGAACAGCGTCAATAAGGATTTACTCGCCTCCAGAGATTTTTACTCGCCTCGGACAAGGATGCGAGCATTAATTTCTATCCCTGCAGAGTGCTTAAAACAAATTACGGTTGAAATGCGACTGCTATTAACCTTAAAATCTTTTATTTCAATAGGTGGAAGGCGAGTTGTGCCAAGTTTCATTCTTCCTAGGAATCATCACAGAAGGAAGGTGTGATGAAGGGCTGGTCTGTGTGAAACAGATAAATGTTCCCTTTGGAAAAGGAAAGTGCATCAAGAAAGTGAGTAAATTTATATAATATGAACGATAACACATTATCATTACATTATGTTAAAAAGTGAAAAATGTCAAAGGGTGCTACTGTAAACAAAGCCGTAACAACCTTCACAGCTGAATCACTCCAAAGCAGCAATGGTGACTTGGTGTTCACTAAAGTTACGCATTTCCTTCCTTGCCGGTGGTGCCCTTTATTTTCACTAGTAAACTGAAAACATACACAGTCAAAATTATTTACTACCGAACTTTGTACCCACTCACATTTTCATACCCACATACACTTTCATCTTATATACTTGGATTTCCGTTATAGATGCAATACAAGAAAGATGTTTATAAATTTATATGCGTATGTTTTTCGTAACATTTTGGTTAATTACATACACAAAAGCCACATTATTCACCTCTATTAAAAGTGATTATATTATTCACTGTTAAATCATTTTGCATTTTTGAGGTTAATCAAAAGAATAAAATATATAGGATTGATGTCTTCTTTATTTTTCAGGTTTTGGTTTCTGCTTGACTCCAATGAATGGCGACGTTATACAGAACTCCAACTATGATAAAAACTTAAACTAATATAAAAGTTAAATAATAAATTATACAGATTTAGACATCTACAAGATTCAGAAATATTAATAAGACGTATGAAAAATGTTTCATTTCTATTTTTTTTTTTTACCTTTTATATACAATAAAATTTCCAAAATTAACAATCTATCTCATCCTGGGACTAATTTTATGTCACAAGATACATATTCTTGGTAATAACCCGTACCACTCCCCCCCCCCCCACCCCCCACCACCACACACACACACTACAATCACTTTTGCATTTTCATTGTCAAAAATATCTGGTAATAGGTACACTTTAATACTCTGTATCGCCCCGTAATTTGTTTAAAAACTATCACATTTTATAATTAATTAAAAAATATAATTCCACGTACATTACAGACCGAAACAAAACAAGTCACCAGAGCATCAAGAATCTAAATCGTACAATTTAAATAATATTTTATCAAGTTTATTTTGTTCTTCTTCTCAGATTAGTAAAGTCTTCAGTTTCCAAGAAAAATAACACATTCAATCAAAACATCTCTCCCTGGCCAGAATAAGGCCCAGTCTACCAATTGCATCCAAACTTCATCTCGGACAATTCATTAAAAATTACAATCGTCCCATCTTTCATGCGTGATTATGAATTAGCAGAATCGTCATTCATTTTTCTTAATCTATCCAACAACCAATCCACTGTCACAAACCAAAACGAATTAGGCCTGAAAATTATCCGTGCAAACCAGCCCATTTCTTGCTGGGATGAAATCACGTGCAGATGGAGGTGTGGCACAGTGTGAAAAGGTGGCCAATGGAAACCCATCCTATTGTCATTAACGTCTGCCCCTTGTTTTTCCAACACCTCTTTCCCCGTGGCAACCATCCTCTCAACCAGATTTAGATCACATCCTTTGAGAGAAGCCGAATCTTTTGTATGCTTTTTCGGAACAACCAAGTAGTGATGTTTGGTGGCAGGACGAATGTCTCGGAAAACAACAAACTCGTCATTATCCAACAGGAAGTCAGTTTCTGGTCCAGTTCCAGAGATAATTTTGCAGAAAATGCACTTGTTCTCAGACATGGTTTTATGGCTGTGTGCGGTGTACGGGTTAAATTAGGTATTGTACAAACATACGTGCACAGAACAGTCAATTTCTGGATGTAGAACACTAGCCTACCTACTGATAAATAAGACTCCTTCGTCCCTACGCAAGGATAACTGTATCGTGAATCAACGTAAGGAATTATGAGTTACGTCCCTTGATAAGACAAATTAATCTTGAACATTCTATTTATTACGCAAATGTGAGTGCCATACGAAGTTTGTTAAACGAATTTATAAATTGTTTATTCCCAGAAAAATGAATTATATACAGTGGCGGATCTGGGCATGGGCCCGCGCCCTCCTAAATTTTGCTATTTAAATAACATTTTTTAAATAAGTTATAATAATAATAATGTTTTTATTTATTATTATTATTTTTTAACGTTAAAGGATTCTTTAACGACCCCCCCCCCCAATTGTTTTTTCTGGGTCCGCCACTGAATAAAATTACTAGCAAACGAATTCAGTATATATCACAATATAGCATTAAAGTGGGCTAAGTATTAGGATGTGTCCAATAGACAAGTTATGTATATTTAGTCTAGCATGTGACTTCAAATAGTTGTTTTTAAAATAATGGACTGGACAATGTTTGTCTGATGTTTTAAATACAACTGATATAAATAGTTCTTTTTTTTAAAATTACAATTATAATAGACCCACACGTATTATAGCCTACATGTATAAGTTGTATCGTGGATAAATAAATATATAAATAACATGATTCATTATGACCACCAAATCAATTGTTGATCCAGAAGATTTGATAAGGAAAGTCGGAATATATTTGAATACGTTTTGATCACATTCTGAAAAGAAATGTGTAGAAAGGCAGTGCCGTAGCCAGACGAGGCAGATCTGAAGAGGGTCCCTCTGTAGGCTTATGTCCATATTCAGGCCCGTACGCAGGATTTTCTTATGGGGGGTGCGTTTGTGAAGGTCCGAAGGATATCAATGTTTTATTTTCGTTTTTAACGTTATTCTAGTAAATTAGCGTCAATCCAAATTTGAATTTACGGACCTCGACAGATTTAGGGGGGGGGTGCGTACGCACCCGTCGCACCCCCACCTCACTGCGTACGGACCTGGGTTGATAGAAAGGTAGAAACATTATTTAATCCGCCCATTGGCGACAATCGTTTCCTAGAGGTGGGGGCGGAGCCGGCCGGCTTTCTGGATGTGGGGAACGGAGCCGGGGTGGGGTGGGGGACGTATGTCCGCCCCTCAATTGTATTTTCAAAATCCAAGGTTTTTGAAATGTTTTTTCCGGATAAAATCTTCAAACTATAATAGATCCCCTGCGTACTTCGGAATATTTCCATTAAGACCACATGGCTAAGTGTTACATTGATATCATAAAGAGAAATACAGGAAAATATTATTATTTAGGCAGTTTAATTTCAATTTTTCGCGGTGTGGGAATAATTATATATGCATCATCTCTGTCAAAATGTGGGAGATGTGTTCCCCCGTCCTCCCAGGATTTACCTGCATGAATCCGTCCTTTCATTCGTGATAAATCTACCACTCGTAAATCACACAAATAAGAGATAACCGTTTGTATCATAGCCGTATCAATAATACCGCAATACTCACAAGTACGGTACTTTTCACCGAATGTGTCCGTATGAATACACGTGTGAGTTTTAATTGGATACAAATTCGAATTAATGACGTCACGAGACCTGGTCGTGAACCTTAATGACCTTTGGGCGTGGACGCAATCCACAAATTGATCTAAAATTCCACGTAAGTGAGATTTCATTCTGCGTTTCGCGTCCACCCTGTTATGCGCGGTTCACCGGGAAGTTTCGACTGTCACATGGGTACTTGGCGCTAAACAGCACGTGCTGATTCGTGACATACCGAGCATTTTGCGTTCCTAATTAACGTTATGCCGGATACCGGAATACATCAGTTTTAATAATGCAGAATTTTCAGTCCTATTTGGGTATCTCAATAACATACGTATATTTTGTTTTTATATATATAATGAATGGGCAATGAACGTAATATGAACCAGTGGCGGATCTAGGGGTCCAGGGCCCCCTAAATTATGCAATTAAATTTTTTTTAAATTAAGTTATTATTAATTATTATTATTATTTGTTTGTTTTTTTGAACAAAGATTCGAGGAATCGGCCTCATATTATTGGGGACCCCCTAAATAGATTTTCTGGATCCGTCACTGTGAATTATATAATTTTCTTCTTGAAAAATGTCCACGATGCTAAAGGTTCTAGATTTAATCCTCACTTGGGTATTTCGACAAACGTAAATTCTTTTTTCATTATTATTAAACGGAATCCTGTGGACAGTACACATTTATTATACTACAAAGTCATATTTTTCGAAATCGTCACATACTGTGTGTATCCTGTTCCAGCCAGTAGAGTGTGACTGGTTTATTAAACGTCGTTACCAGCATGTTCAGTTCTGTCTGTAAAAGTGCATATACATAAACGTTTAAGATTCTTGGTAAAATTATTATAAAATTTACAAATTCCATAAACATTATAATTATTATTATTATAATTATAATTATTATTATTATTATTATTTTAAATAAAGCAAAATTCTATATTTAATATTTGGCATAATATTATTTATTCTAAATATTCTAGCTATCTATTTTATTTATTACATGTATTTTTTTTTCTTTTTAGAAATAATAAAATACCGGTACTTTAAAAGCTAAAACTTTGTTAAATATCCACCACTTTCAACTTTCCTGTAATTTTTTTCTTTTTTTTCTTATTTTTTCACTTGTTGAGAAATATTTAGAGCACAACAACAACATCACGAGACATCGTTGGTTTTAGATTTCGTCTGATGCAAGAAAAAATCTTGTGTTCAACTGACAGTGTCTTCTCAAATTTGTCTTTTACTGTCTGAAATAGTTCATTGCTTGGATTGTGTTTTCTCTTTGCAGGTTTGGTTTGATGTGAGCATTTGTACGCAGGTGTTACGTAATTGTTTCATCATTCTGAAGGTTTGATATTTATTGTCTTGCCGAGTAAAATGACGCAAAATAATGCTTACGCAAATGCTATTTTCCATTCAACAACCTCTGAAATTGTCCACGGCAATTGCCAATGACTTTGAGATTGCCGCCGAGTTTTTCATTCTCCGCGGGACTTTTTCTGCCGCGGAATAATATATTTTAAGGTGTATTTTTTTTATTATTATTAAAAATACAGTATATTTTACGCTAAAATTGCCATGGACACTATTTCTTCACAGCATTTATTTTGCCGTGGACATTTTCGTAATGGCAGGGGTTGATTCCAGCAATAGTAAAATGAGCAAAGATTAAAATAACATTGTTTACCAGGTTGATCTTGTCATAAAAAAAAACGTGTTATAATGTTTTTCAGTAAAAAAAAAGTAATTAACCCATAAAATCCCCTGAAGTATAATTATATTTTTCAATGAAGAATAATTTTGTTATGTCTACATTAAAAAAAATTCTAACCTAGTTTGTTTATGTGAACAAATGAATTTAAAAATATATTAAATAAAATTTTCCTAAAATTACTATTTAAGTGAAGTGGGTAGCTTGTGGATATTTAATCGTTCTTGTTTTCAACAGGGATTGCAACAAACAAAAAAAAAACTATTAAAAAAAATAATAATAATTTTACATTTATTTCAACATGATCAATATTTCACTGTTTCAGTTTCTTCTGATATAATATACTCTCTATACCTTTTACTTCTACGAAGGAAAAATGGTATAATACATCCCTTTAATAAATATAATAAATCAGATAAATCATTTAATAACCCAAACTTTAATTTATAGCAGCCTTTCTGAAAATACTATTTTAGAATTAACGTGACTAACAAAATATTCTGTGGAATTAAATACTTGTCCAGTTTATCTTCAAAATTCTCAACACCAACATTAAATACCAAAACAATCTGTATCAACAATATGCATTGGGGAGAGAACACATCTAAAGATATAACTATGATCCAAGTTCGACATATATAAATTTTGAGAAACATAGCTAAACGCGTACATAAAGTAGACCTAAAACACACAAGATACATAAAGTAGACATAAAACACACAACATACATGAAGAAGACCTAAAACACACAATATATCCTTGACGCCGTCGCTGCTGTCGCTTTTAGAAAAATAGCGCATATATCTCGCTTTCTACGACTTTTGTCTAAGAAAACAATAATCGTGTGTAGCGACTCAGTCTGGTTTCCGTCAATGTTGTTTGATAATCAAACACTTTGCGGTGGGCTATGCAGATTTTCTCAGGACAAACATCAGCGATTTAGTGAACTTTTTGCTTAGGTACAATGTATATTAGTGTTGTCACCGTCTCCTGTTTGAAAAGTTACCAAACTGATCCGAAAATAAATATATATATTTGCTGTTCTCGGCCGAGCCTGCGAAACTGAGGTGGAAGTAAGCATGAAGGCAGAATTGATTGGCAGCACCGCAGTGGAGGAAAAGTGAGAAGAACATACTTCTTGGTGGGAAATAGTGCGTGTGGCGCGAAACAAGGAAACTTAAACAACGAAAAGAACATGAAAATTCGTTAAAACTTTAAATGTAAGAATGTTTTTCTTTTTTTAATATGTGTTATTATTATTTATTTTAATTATTTGTAATTTTTTTTTTTTTTTTTTTTTTTTTTTTTTTAGCGACTTTTAGACATCAGTCTTCACTAGTGACTGGTCTATGAAATATTTTCAATTTAATTAAATTTATGTTAATTTATCCACTATTGGTCTCTACACCTCTCAGCACTGTCTTAAGGCTAGAGAAGAGTAAAAACAAGTATTTTCGCAGCTTTGGACAAAGATAATCATATATTTTTAATAGGTTTTTTTTTCTTTTAAATAAAGAATAGGATGGGCTAGATTTCGTTAGACCCACCACTATCCCGCTGTTCGACACAAACAGTCCTGGAACCGCTAGTGGGCCTTGGTACGTACGTTTGGAATTCCGTTCTCAAACACAATTGTTTGTGGAGGAAATGGCGTACAAACACGAGAGTCGGCGAACAGCAAGGTTAAATAGTTTTATGCTTGTATTAGTCGGCTATGTCAACGTCGTGCTGCTCGCAAAACCCAGCCGTCGTCCCGTCCAGTGAGGCAATGCGCATCACGCCACAACCACGCTACAACAATGCTGCCGTTGTCCGTGTTTTAGATCTTCCTTTGTTGATGTCCAACACCTCAATAAGAAATTTGAATTCATCTTGTTTTTTCAAAATATTCCATCTTCAGACCCAGATTTAGTATTTCAGAGAAAGCGTACGTGTTTTAGGGAAATTGGAACAATAGCCTAACTTTTTGATATTTTGAAAAATGAAACCTAATATGGCCAGGAATTTAATATTTTAATAATGTCTGTAGCATAGCCAGCGTGAGGCAGACGAGGGCTTGCCTCTTCTGGAATTTTCACAGATTTGTTCTTTTTTTTCCCCATGATACTGATATTTATTATCCACATGGTTCAAGCTCCCAGCGTCTGGGTTTGCCTTGGCATTTTCCCTCTCTGACTACGCCCCAGAATATGTGATCTTTGTATTATAGTATTGTTAATCTTTCTGGAAATATATCCTGACGGAATTTATTTTCCAAGGATATTAGGTCATCTAGAACATTTATTATTGGATTGACTGGTTGGTTGGTTGGTTGGCTGGCTGGCTGGTTATTTTTATGCTTATAATCCAAGCACTCTTTCCTGGGGTGACACTCAGCTTCGGTCTTGGACAGAGGTTATTGTTAGTAGGAGAGACGCAGGCGCGGAAGCAGGAATTGTGAAAGGGGGGTCCACATTTCTGAAAAAGGGGTCCAAAAGTGATGAGTAAATAGAAATGGGGAAAAAAATGTTAATTTTCACGTCCTTCCATTTTTAAAGATGGCGGCCAAACGGGAAATTTTGGGAAACGACTCCCATGCCAGTTTTCATCACAGGCATGTCAG
>JAULBS010030486.1:0-10324 GCA_032355785.1 Symmetromphalus regularis
GTATGTCACTACGTACATCACAACATGCATTATGTATGTCACTACGTACATCACAACATGCATTATGTATGTCACTACGTACAAGTACAACACAACATGCATTATGTATGTCACTACGTACAGGTACAACATGCATTATGTATGTCACTACGTACATCACAACATGCATTATGTATGTCACTACGTACATCACAACATGCATTATGTATGTCACTATGTACATCAAAACATGCATTATGTATGTCACTACGTACATCACAACATGCATTATGTATGTCACTACGTACAGGTATTTGATGATCTACCAAAAGATAGCCCCGTAATTGTCACATATCATAGAGCTTTTGTGACTGATAAAACATGGCACATGACTGAAACAGAACATATTACATCATGCACTCGAAACAAATTTGGAACATCTATTTTAAATGGTTAAATATTTAAAATATTACATATTACGATTATGCCTCTTTAAAGGCATAATCCCACAGAATTTAAGGGACTTTGTGCTCTAAATATTGATTATGAATGAAAGTTATGTGCATTTGTTATACTAGATATCTTTTTTATATCACACAAGACATATTAACTGAAACATGGTATTGGGAATTCCATGTCAAGACGACATATTTTTTTTACATTTAAAAATGTCAAGATCATAACTCCTCATAGGACGTAATAAATTGGTACAAAAATATTCAGATGTTTTAAAATAACGGCTAATGGGGAATACCCACCACGTGATTCAAAATATATACGTCACACCTTCAATGGGAAAAAAACTTTCTTTTTTTTCAATTTATTTGTCCATGAGCATAATTAATTATTTTTAAAATATTAATAAAAAACGAGATGTCGTGGTTATATAACTTATAAGTAGTTGAATGAAGAATTTCTATGGTAAAATCAAATGTTTATATTTAAAATTAATTCTCTGTTGGAAATTAATTAGGTCAAGGGTCCGCTGGAATATGCATTTAAGCCCTGCAGAACAATAAGTCAGATGTCGTAATTGTGTGAAGTTTAAAGTATGTAACCAGGCACTAATATAGCCAGCGAAAAGGGGCTTTTTTTCGTGAAAGTTCGCTCAAGTCGCCTACTAGTTAATTGTAGTGAGAAGTCCAAATCGCTGTAATATTTTGCTCAAAGTAAGGTGAAAAACAAATCCAAATAACTAACGTCTGACAGTGACACCGATTTGTGATGCCAACCAAGACATCACTAACTAATCTTTACAAACAAGTAACAAATCTCGCATGATGCGTGTCTATTGTCCCCTGTCAATGATCGGCTATTTCTGGTAACGTGGAATAGACCTAATTGACCTTTGTTCGATTATGTAATATGAACAAGAATTCCAGTTACTTAGCTAGAGATCAAGGGCAAAAATCCGTTCCTGAAAGTGGGGAAATGGAACACACCCTTGTCCAAAAAGTGGGGCGACGGACCATCCCACTACCCCACCCCAAAAATAATTGTTTGGTGATTGTGAAAAATGCAACAAAAACATGTTTTAGATTCTCATCATTCTGTTAGCAAAACGGGTAGACCATTAAAACATGGAGATAGATGATAAGGCTCAGAGGTTCCCCACCAAATAATTTAAACAAAAAATAAACAAAACCAAACTTAAATTATTATTAAAAGAAAGTTTAATACTTAAATATTTTTTTGGTTAATTTAAATAAAAATTCCTTTTTTAAAATCTACCCTATAAAAAGGGTCATAGGCCTAGATGACCAAAAAATAAATAAATTTTTAAACATTATAAAATAAATATTAAATACATTTTGTTTTTGGTGGGTTCACTTCTCCCATTTTTATCAAACTTCTCCCATTCCTGATGGGAAGAGAGAAGTCACTTCTCCCACTTTTTCTATCCTAGATGGGTGCCTGATGTAACATTAAATATTTTACAATAAAATGGACTAGCATATATCATTTTTAATAGAAAACATGTTACAGTAAAAACAAATATCATACTTACATTAGCATTTTCTTTAAAAATGTGAAATATTATACATTTCTTTACCAATATGAATTATATAAGACAAATATAAACTAAACATTTGTCATTCTCATATTGAAATACTACAGGTTTCAGAATTATTCATCAAAAATAGACCTTCAATTCATGGGTTGCATTTATGATTTTATGATGCCATATAATAGTGAATGCTGACTATCAACAACAGGAGTAAACTCACGCCATGTAAACAACTCTTCACAAGACATCAAAACAAGAAAACAAAAACGATATAAACAACTTTTCATGCCATGTAAAAAAAAAAAAGAAACAGTGTACTGGCACTCACACGAAGTACTTGTATCCGATGATTTTGTAAAGCCAGAAAATGGAATGCATAAGTGTTATTTATTTAAATAATAAATAAAAACAAATAACAAACAAAGTATGGAAGTTGGGAAAGCTCAACTGCTAGGAACGGTTTCACCACACTACTAATAGCACTGACTAAATTGGTAACTAAGGAAAACAGCAAACGTTTGGTTGCAACTGAAGAGGTTTTTTTAACAAAAGTTGCTACGTCCAAGTTTTAGATAAAATAGGCACTGATTTTCCCGTTACAAATTTTCCACTTTTCCAATTAACAAATTTCATTTCCAGTAAATTTCATGATTTCATTTTGTGTTCCATTGAAATATTTTCCATTAAACACACATGCACGCACAGGCAAAAAAAAAAAAATGTATATTGAAACTCGGTAATAATAGTTTTTTTTGCGAAAATCTCCAAATATAATTAGAATCGATCACATATAAAAATGACTTTAATTGTATTATTTATTTACCAAACGTGAAAACCAATTTTCATCATGTTTTGTTTCCAAAGTGACAGTGGAAAATCTGTTTAATTAATAAACTGCGCTATTTGGAGACGAGTAATAATGTTTCAGAAGAAAATCGGGAATTCCGTTTCAGATAGGTTTTTCTGCGGTTCCTTCTGCGTTTCTGTTATCGCGGAAAATCAGTATCTCTAGATAAACAAAAAGCAAATAAACTGCTGGAATGTTTAATGTACACACTAGTTGGTACTCTGTAACAGTCTGTTACATTAAAATTTCTCTAAGATTTCATATCTAGATTCTAATTATCTATGCAAGCAATGGCAATAGTAAAACATTTTTTCTCAAACTTATCAATGTCACTTGGACTTGGCACATTTTGTGAAAGTTCAAATTACTCTTCAATTACAATCTACAAAGGTGAAAATAAAAATCTCCACATCATATCCGTGTCATATCCATAGTCTAAGAAGATTTATCTTAATTCAAACTACTTTTTAACTGAACTCAATTTATATAACAATATAGTTTACAGGGTTCTGCCCAGGATGAAATGAGTGGTGGTTATTATTGATAGTTGCTTGAGTCTGAGGTGAAGAGCGTCTGCTTGCGGCAAACAAGTATATTTTTATAACTATCTTCTTGCCTTGAGATCAAGTATACAACACGCCCTTTCAAATAAAATGTAGTCCAAGAAACCATTTTACAACACTACAAAGTATATTAAGATGACAACAAGCAGGATTTGAAGAAATGTACATTCTAAGCAAAGCATTTATAATACATAACTTTAACTAACAAAAATGATCCCATTAGCTGAAAGAAAGTTAAAAACCAGCATTATTATTAAAAACAGGCAGTGCTAATATTTTGTACCTAAAGCAGAAAAATATAAAAACTGCAATACATGCCAGCAAAGGTTTTTAAATGTGGGATAAAAAAAACTTTTAAAACATAAAAGTGGTAATATCTGAAATTCAGTTAGTTAATATATAAATTACTATAAAATTCATGTTTCTGCGATAAACTTTCAATATATTAATTAAATTTAGAATAAAATCATCTTTCAAGAAAAGACTTATATAAACTAACAGAAACATACTACATTGTACTGTTCAAACATGGTATGCTTATATGAATTTTACTTTTTACTACACACAAGATTATATGTTAATTAATTCAAAATGGCTGCTAAGTGATGACCACCATTTAAGCGAAATGTTTCAACAGTTACAGTGTTTCTGTTAATCATAACAAAAGCCGAGTTAGGGCATGGGTGTACTTGTATTGAAATCTGATATGACTTAGACATGTTAAATGACTGAATTGTCAATATCACCACTTTAACTCTCTCCTACTCACTGGGTTATTTAGAGCATTTTTAATCTGTTGTCGAGTCTGAGCAATTTCCATAGCAAGAGAACTTGTTCCTGCCTGCCCCTATAAAACACAAGTTCATGTCAGGTCTGCACAAATTGCACAAACGATCGTTTCGTTCGTGCATCGGTTATGTGAATTTATTTTGCACAACCGATTCACTGTTCGTGTAAACTTTGTTAAATAAAGTTTCTATATCATTTTTTCTCAGAGTACAAACAACTTGACTGATTTCAGACCTGTATAATAATTATTATAATTACTATTACATGTAACAGAAATTATAAATACCAGTCTAGTTAGAATAATTATGTTGGGAAGTGTAATGTATTCTAATTGGTTGTTAGATGTCTCCAAATGGAATTCCTTCAAAATGCAGCCAATCAGAAATTGTGATGTTTCCAGTAATAAATGTTAGTCAGAAATCTCGATTTATAATCTCGGCTGATTACGGAGAACAATCAAATATCACATGTACGATATTTTTCCAAATTCAGTTTTCAGTTTTTCATTCAACGAATTTAAAAATTTTAAATATTAAGAAAATAACTGGGTTTATGCATATACTGTAAAATTAATGTATATTTATTATGGTTCCTTTTGACAATGGTTTTAATTATTAAAACTACTAGTACTAGGTGTTTTTTTTGGTGGGGGTTGCCATTGTTTTTGGCATAACCTATTTTGTGGTTATGCAGATTTTGAATTTGTGCAGACCTGCATGTGCAGCCTCTATCACGTACAATCTAATCAAGATTCAAGCAGCACGGTCACATTTTTTAACTAAGCTGTGTGGAAATGAATTGGTATATGTATGTGTTGACAATTTGCTGAGAAACAAAAACAAAACAATTGTTAGGGAATGTAATATTATACATATTCAGCAAAATATTTACGGAACTTTTTATAATTTCATTTAAGGTTTGTATTTGTAGTAAATATTTTGGTTTTAAAATCAGAATTTTGTTATTTGTATTAACATGAACATTCACTACGTTGATGTTGTTTGCTTTTTTCACTAAATAAAGAATTATTTGTTTTATAAGAACCCACCAAACTGTTTTTATATCAAGTCTAGAAAGTGTCCAAAATATGTTTTGTGACTTAGTCTTTAGAAGAAACCTGTATTTATATTTTTACGTGTACTGGGATGTTTTGTGTGTAATGTGCTGACTATTTTTATATTTACATCTACTGGGATGTTTTGTGTGTAATGTGCTGACTGTATTTTTATATTTACATCTACTGGGATGTTTTGTGTGTAATGTGCTGACTATTTTTATATTTACATCTACTGGCATGTTTTGTGTGTAATGAGCTGACTATTTTTATATTTACATATACTGGGATGTTTTGTGTGTAATGTGCTGACTGTATTTTTATATTTACAACTACTGGGATGTTTTGTGTGTAATGTGCTGACTATTTTTATATTTACATTTACTGGGATATTTTGTATATAATGTGCTGACTATTTTTATATTTACATCTACTGGAATATTTTGTATATAATGTGCTGACTGTATTTTTATATTTACATGTACTGGGATGTTTTGTGTGTAAAGTGCCGACTATTTTTATATTTTCATCTACTGGCATGTTTTGTGTGTAATGTGCTGACTATTTTTATATTTACATCTACTGGCATGTTTTGTGTGTAATGTGCTATTTTTATATTTACATATACTGGGATGTTTTGTGTGTAATGTGCTGACTGTATTTTTATATTTACAGGTACTGGGATATTTTGTGTGTAATGTGCTAACTGTATTTTTATATTTGCATCTACTGGGATGTTTTGTGTGTAATGTGCTGACTGTATTTTTTTATTTACAACTACTGGGATGTTTTGAGTGTAATGTGCTGACTATTTTTATATTTACATCTACTGGGACATTTTGTATATAATGTGCTGACTGTATTTTTATATTTACATGTACTGGGATGTTTTGTGTGTAATGTGCTGACTATTTTTATATTTACATCTACTGGGATATTTTGTGTGTAATGTGCTGACTGTATTTTTATATTTACAACTACTGGGATGTTTTGAGTGTAATGTGCTGACTATTTTTATATTTACATCTACTGGGATATTTTGTATATAATGTGCTGACTGTATTTTTATATTTACATGTACTGGGATGTTTTGT
Organism: Symmetromphalus regularis; assembly: GCA_032355785.1. Classification (NCBI taxonomy): domain Eukaryota; kingdom Metazoa; phylum Mollusca; class Gastropoda; order Neomphalida; family Neomphalidae; genus Symmetromphalus; species Symmetromphalus regularis. The sequence continues at coordinate 6,335 of JAULBS010030486.1, forward strand.
GTGTAAAGTGCTATTTTTATAATTACATGTAATGGAATGTTTTGTGCGTAATATGCTGACTATTTTTATATTTATAGTAACTGGGATGTTTTGTGTTTAGTGTACTAACTGATCAACAGACCTGAATGGGAGTTGACCCGGAGACAATTTTTTGATACTGAGCTTCTGCATCTTCAAATTTGAGTTGACTCAGCCAGACAGAATCTTGCAACAGAGGACAGGCCATTCTGAAATGAATGTAAGTCATTAGCATATGGTAAGCAACATCCTGGAAAATAGTACTTATTAGTAAACAGGCTTTTCATTTTATTTGAGAGCAGAGTTGGAAGGAAGAGAGTAGGAGGAGATACCATTCAAGCTTGTTTAATACAAGAAAGTAGACGGCGCAAGTTTGCAAATAGACCGGTAAATGCGCCGCCAGCCTCCTTGTTTTGAAAACACTGAGTAAATCATACATAAATTATCTCTCATTGACCTTTTCCTGATATGAATGTAGTTCCTTTACTAAATGATATTCCCCAAATACTTACGTGTACCTTGTCATCCATATATCATGCTGACAAAATGTGCATTATCTTTTCATATTTTTGACAACTGAATACAATGCTAGAATTTCTGCTTTTTCATCATCAGACTAAAGCAGAGAGGACATCACAACCAAGAATGTTTTTAATTTATTAACCTTTTTTTTTTTTTCTCGATTTTGCGGAGAAGTATTCGCAGAATTCCGCAATTTCATGGAGAAGTACAATGCCTGAGTACAGAATAACATTTTTCATTTCATAGAGTATGTTCATAATGTTGTAGTCAAATGACTGATGCCATGATCAGGATGGCGCACCTATTCAGTCGCCGCCCCCCTCCAATATTTAAAAGGCTGTGCCGGCCCTGCAGATAAAAGAGGGGAGGGTGGGGGTAATGTCGAATATTTTTCCCAGACTAGATAGTGCTTCAAAACGTTTATTCCCTTAATTCCGTAAATATAATATTCCATACAGCCACGACTGAATCATTGAATGCCAGAATGGGATTATCAAAATGTTTTGTTCATTTTTTTACGTATTAGTTCAATAACATTAACAAACATTATTCTGAAAGTGAATAATCAAAGCCATTTCAAATTTCCAAATATATAAAACATGTTTATACAGCGAAGCTAATTTAAATACCTCAATTATTACTTTGGTAGCGGACACACAGTGACAGCACGCCGCACACAAAATGTCAAAAAGGAAGGAAGGGCCACGTGAATGTAGTCTCGCAACAATATATTAAATGTTTTTAATAAATAAATATTTGTTTATTTATCTTTTGTTTATATGACATAGATTGTAAAATATGTAGAATTATACACATCTTTATTTTATTTGAATATATATATTATTATATAGTATTATTTGAAGGAGCAGGTCAACTCGCCACAAAACCAATTCGCAACCTACAAACTGGCCCCAGACGTTGGTCAATTCGCCCCAGCCTAGTTGGTCAACTCGCCCCAAAATACCTGTCAACTCGCCCCAAAATACCTGTCATCTCGCCCCAGTCATTGGTCAACTCGCCCCAGCCGTTGATCAATTCTTCCCAAATAAAATTATTTCTTTGTTTTTGATGTTTTCATATATATATATATATATATATATATATATATATATATATATTTAAGATTCACCAAGGTTATTTAGACATGTAAAAAATTTAATAACATAAATGTTACCCCACAATCATTCTCCAAATCTCAAGATTTTTTTTTTTACATGTGGCAGCTACTACTGGTCAGTTTTGCAGACCGACTGTATTCGAATCATCTTTTCCTGGAAGTGGAGGGACTGAGCCAGGGAAGGAATGGAGAAATGTCCCCTCCCCAATTGTTTTTACTGAAAATTCAAAGTTTAAAAAAAACACCTTTCTGGGTAAAAACCTTCAAACTATATAATAGATCCCCCGTGTACCTCGGTGTATTTGCATTAAGACCAGACGGCTATCATAAAAATATGTCCCTTTGAAAGTGAAAACAGAGTTATTGCACTTTGATCAACTTGTCAATTTTTGCTTACGTTTTATTAGCTTGCCTGTTCAAAGAACAAATTTGGATTGTATAAAATTTAATAGTTATAAATCAAACATTTTGCGTTTAATTTATTTGGTTTGGTCTTAAAATTCTATTTATAAAATTGGCAAAATTACGGGAAAAAAAAATTATTTAGGCATTTTAATTTCAATTTTTCGATGCAAATTCAAAGCAATTAAGTGATAATTAGTCGATCGTCACCTTTAGGGTGATTAACAAGTTTATTACTCAAGCTACTATTAGCAAATTCAAAGAAACCGTATTACTCAGTTACCACATTTGCCGCTAATAGTTAATTAGTGTGTACCTTGTTGGTCATCAATGATTTAATGAGCTGTCCAACTGTTATTTTTAGAAAAGCAGTAGGAGAGGTATGTTATAAAATTAAGCACTTTATCATAGACAAGACACCACATATGATAGCACGTCTTTGTTATTCCGGTTTATAAATTAAACTTCATATAATAAAAAAAAAATAACAAATCGCATTTCATTTCAGTCTTCGTCTATTAACAGAACATATAAAATTTATTGCAGATAAATGGATTTATGTTGAACTATGAAGTGTGAAAAGACCCACAATGTCTCCATTAAAAATATACTTCTATGTTCAACTATGTAATAATTAGCATTAAAACATTAAAAATAAATAAATCTATTTGGGGCGAACTGACCAGCGGTTGGGGCGAGTTGACCAATGACTGGAGTGAGATGAAGGTATTTTGGGGCGACTTTACCAATTAGGCTGGGGCGAATTGACCAACGACTAAGGCGAGTTGGTAGGATGTGAGTCGGTTTTGGGGCGAGTCATTCACAAAAACCATGTGCATTGAGAATGAAAAATACAGTTTTAACTTTGCAATACATGTACATGATTATAATATTTGTTAGTTTATAATAAACGGGACCGACACGTCTCAAGTCGTCATAGTTTGGGTTCGAAAAGTCCATCTACTGTATTTTCTGCGGGCTTATAAAGTGTGCAAAATGGCAGACAAAGACAAGAATGGGAGTACTTTACCAACATCTCGAGTAAAAACTATTATGAAGAGTTCTCCAGATGTATCAAGCATTAGTCAAGAGGCACTACATTTAACAGGGAGGGCTACGGTAATAATAGGGCCATAATAATCATTTTATAATGTGGTAGATAAAATGCTTTTCTGATAATAATATTGCAAACATGACGACAATGTCAGTGACTCGACTCTCAAGTGACAGTAGCTCTGTCCCTGACTTGAGAAGTTGAGTAACTGGGTAGGCCTTTAGCCTGTACACATACCTTCGCGTCACGTTCTGCTTCTGTCTGTCATTCCAACAACGGATTATTTTGCATGGCGTCAACTTAAAAGAACGAAACTAACCTAACCCTTGTTCGATTCTTTGACTTCACTACCCAAAGTTTCTGGCATTGGCAGCTTTGTTATTACTGATATTTGGTTGTCTAGCAGCTGACAACACTCTTATTATCTATAGTAAATTATAGAATCTATCCGCCACTCACCAAGTGTCTAAAAGAGGGACTTTTTGGTGGGGATTCTTAAAAAAGGTGGGGCATGGGTTTTTTGTGGGGAAAAGAAAGGAAGTGAGTCAAAGAAAGAAAGAAATAATATATTAAAAAATTATATAAAAAAAAAAATTAAAACATAACTGACCCTAACCAAATCTAATCCTAAAACTGACCCTAACCAAACCTAACCTTAAAACCGACCCTAACCCTAAAACTGACCCTAACCAAACCGAAAAACTGACCCTAACCGTAAAACTTACCCTAACCAAACCTAACCCTAAAACGGACCCTAACCTAAACCTAACCCTAAAACTGACCCTAACCTTAAAACGGACCCAAACCTAACCCTAAAATTTAACCAAACCCTAAAGCTAACCCTACCCTAAAACTGACCCTAGGCTATTGCTAACCT
>JAULBS010030497.1:0-10324 GCA_032355785.1 Symmetromphalus regularis
TGAATCAGCCAGCAACTATCACTGTACATATGTTGTATGTACACACACCCAATCAGCTGAAACATAAGGTATACACAACATGATACTCAATCAAATAATGAAGATTATGGTAAACAAAACAATGATTTTTGCACCCTCTCCAGTCATTGAAATTCAGACAGTGTTACGACAGCATTAAATTCCCTTACTGAATCTATTTTCTGTTGCACTGTGACAGCTATTTCAAAAAAATGAGCATACTGCACTATATATTTATAATTCTGTGATGGCAATAAAATGTTTATGGGAGCTTTAACGATGGCATTGCCAACTGCCGTTGTGAATTACACGGCTTGCATCACTAAAAACCATTTTGTTATATTTAACAAAGCACTGAACAATGTACAAATTAATATTGTTAAATGCATCTTTAGCATCAAACTGCATTAACTATTTCCCACCAGTACCATGCTTTTTTATTTAACTATATAACTATATAAGATTTACCTGTAAACATGCTTTTATGAACAGCACTATGAAGGTGTAACCAATCAGCATGTACCACCTGAAAAAATAAAAGTAATCACTCAACTATTTTGAGAAATCCCAACCATCAAGGTAAAAACTATTTTCTAATACTAATTCCATTAAAATTAACAGAATTTATATAAAACGTTTTATTTTCATGTTATTATCTTTTCTCCATACTGACCCAAATTAAAATATTATTCCAGAAAGAAAGGAATATTTGCGAAATGACACTCCAGCTCATTGGTTAATCTGTAACAGATGGTCTACAGTAAAAACCTGCTCCCAAAACCTAGGCTAATGTTTCCAATTAGTAGCAAGCAATCGTTTAAAAAGAACTTCCCACATATAAAACAAAAAGGACAGGAATGTATTTTTAAGGATTTTTATCATAAGAGCCTCAGTGGTCCAGTGGTAGAACATTGGACTATCAAGCTGAAGACAGTGGTTCAAAACCCATCAGCTCACACTTTACTATGTGTCAAAATAACCAAATGTTTGACATCCAATAACTGATGATTAATAAATCAATGTGTTCTAGTGGTGTCATTAAATAAATAAATATATATATATATCATAAGAAAGCTGGCTCCTACTGGTCATTTCACTCTCAAAAAGATTAAAATTTGAAAATATTTATGCAAAGGCACAGATACATTTCTAGACTATGTGTGAACTAATTCTGGATCAGTTAGAAAAAAAAAGGCTAATTTCCCAATTAATTAAAAACATGGTAATTTAAACACATGGTCAATTTTTTTTCAAGTTATTGACAAATATTTCAGCTCTTCAAGTACTTAATGACAAACTAGAAAATGTTCCATCTGCCCTGGACAAAAATCCATTCACCAGGACTGAGGGCAAGAGGATTTGATGAATCCTGTTTTTTCATTTAGTAGCTAGGGGTCTATTTAAATCACTTTGTGACATACAACATTGTCAAGTGTCAACACTTACATCCTGCGCAGCTTTCGAAGAGGTTTGAGGAGGAACTCCTGTCCGTACCACATGAAGCAGAAGACGGCGATGACGTAGCCCATGCTGAACAGATTGACTCTAGTCAGTCCGGTGATGAACACGAACGCCAGGGTCACCCAGAACATGAACACAAATACAGCGTACTTGATAATATCCAGATATGACCTGTAATAATAGAAATTATATTTAGTTTTTCATTTAAATTAAATTAATTTTTTAAACCATAAACAATGACGTTTCACAATGTTATGTAAAATGTAGCATATCTGCTACATTTTCCTCAAATGCCAAGAGTAGCCAATACGCTACATTTTAAAAAGTATATAAAAATTGTTGAACTTCAAAAGATCAGTGTGGCATCATTCAAGTTACATTTAATGTTCAATATTGACTGAATATTATCCACATGGTCCATGATATAGAGGGAAATATAATTGGTATGATTTCCGTGGTTTGTAGATGATGCATTGATCACATTTGATGTCACCTGACAAAGCATTTTTTTTTTACATCATTCATAGAATGTCAACAATGACTTTACAAAAACAAAGTATCGTACGTGCGAGTTTGATAAACTTGTTTCATAATTTTCATACGATTCTCGTGGTCCTGTAATAATCTCTAAGTATGATAACTTTTTTTATGTTCTTTAGATAGTTAACCCCCAGCATAAAAAAATAAATATTGACTATTGGGGGTCACACTAAGGTTAAAAAAAAGAAATTCAAATACACTATTGGTGAAGTGTATGTAAAATAATAATACTAAACAAAATAATTAAGACTTGCAAATTAATGCATCATGATAGAGAATGGCTGCCGGAACTGGGGTGGCAGAGGCGGTGGCGGCCCCCCAATAATTTGTCCAAAAGCTATTAAAATTATTTTTCCAGTATCTACATTTAAAAATTTTCCCAGAGAGCATATCCCGGAGCCCACTGGCCCTCAACATTGCTAGTCTGCCACCCCAATGTCACAATTGTTCCGGCTGGCTTGTAGAGGTACACCAAAAAAATTTTTTTTTTTAATCTGTAATCTATTCCTGAGACAAACTACAAGAAAAGTGATCTTTAAAATGAAACTTTCTCCACATATTTTCTCAAGTATGTCACACGTACGTTCTAACTGATGTAAAGTCAGCCACTGGAATCGGTGCATTGGCTTCTACTTCAGGAAGTATATCATGGTTATCTCCCCCTCCATACTCTTCCATCTCACTGCTCAGTTCGATTCGGAACACACGCCACTGAAGACACACAAACAGTAACTGGAAAAAGTCAGCTGAAAAATAAATAAAACATAGGACTGATTACATTACACATCAACCCATTCCATTCATTTTGGATTTTCACTTATCTGTGCCTAAAAATTCCATAATTTCTTTAATACTTAAAATATTTTGAAACGTTTGACAGTTTTCAAAAGCTAACATGACTAGCTTTCTAGAAATACAACCCCAGAAATACAACCCCAGAAATTGTCTGTGGCAGTCGGCAATGCCGTGGAGAATGCAGTCGTGTTTATCATTCTAAGTGACATTTTTTTTACAACAGATTAATTTTTTTTTATTCAAGGTGTATTTTTTAATTATTATTAAAAATATACTTTACACTAAAATTGCTGTGGAAAATGCATTTATTTTGGCATGGCCATTTTCTTAATGGCAGGGGATGGAAATGAATAAATCTTGATTTAATAAATTTTCACCAATCGTGATTATTTTATACAGTGAGGTTACTAACCAATCAGTTTGGGGGCATGAGGTGCATTCACATAGTCAGGCAAGAACAGCCACTGTTCCAGGTTTCTGCTCATCTCTGTGGTGTTTTCCCATGGATACTCTGAAAATACAATGTATTACATTCATTATCTAGTCATCTACCTACTAAAAACATTACATTGTTTGTCCAGTGTTGAAAATTACTTGTTTTAAGTGTACTAACATACAACTATGTAATTATTTCCATTAATCTATGTAATTATTTCCATTAATCCAAACTGTGGACATAGGAAATTTGTTTAAAACACTTCAATTCCAAAACACTTAATAAATATACTGAATAGCAAAACAAATGCAAATATTTGTTAAAATCCAGTTTAATCAAATTAAGACGAAAAATTAATTTTAAAAAAAAATGCTTTAGACATCTCTGCACATGCCTCCAGTAAAAAAACAGTCATCAAAATATGGTTAATTTTTATTCAATCAAACACTGCAAATTAAATTTGCATTTCTTTTGCTGTTCATTATATATAAAAATAATTAAAATGTCTAAACCCAATGAAATACAAAGAAATATTTAAAAATACGAGTAAATATGAAATGCTCACGGAAACATAGTATGTAAAGCATCCCGACACAAGACATGAATTGAATGGGAAGAAACACTACTAGAATGATGGTGTAGATCTAAACTCAAAGCAACACAAAGAAATATTTAAAAATACGGGTAAATATGAAATGCTCACGGAAACACAGTATGTAAGGCATCCCGACACAAGACATGAACTGAACGGGAAGTAACACTGCTAGAATGATTGTGTAGATCGGCCAGATGCGAGCGTTGTTCCGTCGACTCAGAATCAGCAAGATTCCCAGGAATATGGCGTAGAGAACGGAGTACACGTCCACTCGGATACAAACGGTAATAGCTGTCATGATGTAACACAGCTGAAATATAAACAAAGTAAAGGTGTTTTATTTAACGATGCCTCTAGAGCACATTAATTTTTATCTTATCTTCAGCTATTGGATGTCAATCATTTGGTCATTCTGACATATTTATTTAGAGGAAACCTGCTGCCACCACTCTTTCTGATAAGCAACAAGAGGTCCCACAGACATGACAGCACATACAACAGCGTTTGATGAACCAGCTATGGACCACTGGCTGGAATGGAAAATAGCGCAAACTGCAAATGGGTTCACTGAGAAGGATCAATCCAATGAATAACCGCTTCACAAATAGACACGCTACTGTTTGAGTTACATCCTGCTCCAAAATATAAACATTTTCATAAAATAAAGAACTATAAAAACAATATTAGAGGTCAACCATAAAGTAAACAACACTCTTTTGGGATGTTTCCGAGACCCATCTACTGATTTATAATGCTACCTGGACACCCCTTTAAAAACTTTTATTTTCACTAAATACATTTAACAAATATGCTTTTAATATTGATATTATATATAGCTGGTGTTTAGTTGATATTCATTTAAAATAATTATACTATCAAAGCTAGCTATACAATTTATGTCATCTGTCCTACTTTTAATTTAAATTTGTAAAAACAGTAAACATAACAAAGTCTTACCTCTAAACCAAACTTGTAGAAAAGGTAGTTGGCAAAGAATTGCAAGCATGACTTGATGTCCCGGTCAGCTTCTGGTCTCTTTATCTTGGGGAAAATGATGCCAGCTTTTGGTTTCTCCAAGTGCAGTCTGTTGAAATGCTGTCTCTGATGGTATCTCACTATACTCTCAAACGCAATGACCACAAGAATCAGGATGAATAACTACAAAAAAAATCAAGCACATAGGTAATCAGACTAATTATCTTTGTATTACGTAATTTAATTACTATTTTTATTATCATTAGTATATTAATTAATATGAAATGTTGACATTCAACTGCTCTATCTTGGTAAGTCCCGCCCATAAAGCATTATCAACCAATGACATACATGTACCATAATATATAATATGAAATGCTGACATTCAACTGTTCTATCTTGGCAAGTCCCACCCATAAAGCATTATCGACCAATGACATACCCTGATATAATATGAAATGCTGACATTCAACTGTTCTATCTTGGCAAGTCCAACCCATTAAGCATTATGAACCAATGACATACCCTAATATAGTATGAAATGCTGACATTCAACTGCTCTATCTTGGCAAGTCCCACCCATAAAGCATTATCGACCAATGACATACCCTGATATAGTATGAAATGCTGACATTCAACTGCTCTATCTTGGCAAGTCCCGCCCATAAAGCATTATCAACCAATGTGCCATTCTCAACAGGAACCCAGCTGACATTGCCAAAATTTATGTTTCCCTGAAAAGAAAAGAAATCATTAAACTCATATGCTATAAAAACAAATAATGATATTGACAAGTTCTGGATTAAAAAATAAATAAATTGAGAACTGATCTCATTGATAAATAATCTGCATACTGCTAGGTCTACTTAATAAATTCTTTAAGATGGCAAGTTATGAATGGTCATTAAAGACAGTACTCTATGACGAACAAAAAATTCTATAATTTATCAATACTTTTTAAAATGTATTGCAAAAATGTAAAATAAAAGTTAAAAACCTGTTATGTATATGCTAAAGATTAAAGACCAATTTACCTGTTTAACAATTTTATTTGTAGCCAATTTTAAATGTGAAACGAAAATATAATTTTATGTTCATAACTGTTTTACTATTCTTAATACATATGCTAAGAGATCACACACAATTATTAACACTATATAAGGCATACAAATTTAAGGAAGATTATTGTGGGCAGCATACAAATTTAAATTAATAATTTAGATGTCAAATCTACATTTTATGCATACTAATTTGGAAGGGGAGGGTCTAAAAATGATTATTCTTTATGCAAACAAGAAAATGTTGGTAACTGTCAACAACTACAAATGAATATATTTCTACACCTTTTTTTCACAAATATAGCTAGATAAAAATACAGATGACAGTTTCTCATATAATGTAAATATATATTTTTTAAATATGTCTTGTTGCTTAATGCTTTTGCAAATTAATAGGTGTGGCAAATGTTGAAACATTATTTTAAGTTGTCTCTTCACAATCTATGACATTCAGACAAAACAGAAAAAAGAAACTAGTAAGCCATCTTGAAAATTTTGTACTTCAATATCACCTACAAAATATCTTTAGCTATTACAACTAAATCTTTGATTGCATATTCAGGAATAATGCCAACATATGACAACCATTTGGCTATCTTCAGTTTTGTTTTGCAAAATTTAGATTAACATTACCTTGTCCCTATCAAAATCCACTAAACGTAAAACTGAGTTCAAAATTTTTACAATCATTGCTAACAGAAAAAAATATGAACAAATGAACAAACAAATCAACAAATAAATAAACAAATAAATAAACAAACAATTGAAGTAACAAATGAACAAAAATATAAATGAAGTCCAAGTCATCCAACAGGGAACAAAAACAAGCACATTCAGAAAATTATGGATGCTCACAAAATAATTATAACATGTCAGTGAACATAACATGAAATATATTTACGTTACTGTTACTACAAACATCTCATGCTTGTACACTAAAATAAAAGTAAATCTATAATTAATGAGTAAAAACAGAATATCTAATATTTGATTGCATGCTGACTTGATATTTGTTATACTATAAAGTCATCACATTTTGACAGTCTGATATTTGTTATACTATAAAGTCATCACATTCTGACAGTCTGATATTTGTTATACTATAAAGTCATCACATTCTGACAGTCTGATATATAAAATCATCACATGCTGATAACAAAGTAATTGTTATACTATAAAATCATCACATCTCTGTTAATGTGGTAATTATTATATTATAAAGTCATCACATGCTGACAACCTAGTAATTGTTATACTATAAAATCATTACAATCTGACAACATGGTAAATGTTATACTATAAATTCATCACATTCTGACATGGTAATTGTTATACTATAAAATCATCACATTCTGACATGGTAATTGTTATACTATAAAATCATCACATTCTGACATGGTAATTGTTATACTATTAAATCATCACATGCTGTTAACATGGTAATTGTTATACTATTAAATCATCACATGCTGACAACGTAATTGTTATACTATAAAGTCGTCACATTCTGACAACATGGTAATTGTTATACTATAAAATCATCACATGCTGACAACGTGGTAATTGTTATACTATAAAATCATCACTTTCTGACAACGTGGTAACTGTCATGCTATAAAAACATCACATGCTGACAGTATGGTAATTGTTATACTATAAAGTCATCACATGCTGACATAATTGTTATATTATAAAATCATCACATGCTAACATGGTAATTGTTATACTATTAAATCATCACATGCTGACAATGTGGTAATTGTTATACTATAGTCATCACATGCTGATAACCTAGTAATTGTTATACTACAAAGTCATTAAATATCTTGGTATTTGTTGTACTGTAAAGTTATTACATGACGTCAGCCTTATTTATCACAAGCTAATGTATTGGTTAATGCTGTTAAAGCACTAAATAGCTAAATACAGTTAACAACATACTATTTGTAGAATAACTTTAATTTCAATGACCAGGATTATTTATCAAAACAAATACAAAACAATAAATCCCAATCCCTATGTTAATGAATTATGGGTATGTTTTTATGACAATAAACAGACTGGCCAAGGAAATGAGTTATTATACATTAACGTAACAGTGCCTGTGTTTACCATGGTGGAGTTTGTAACATTATAAGTCACTGATGATGTGTTACCAAGAACAGTTGTGGATACTCCGTCAAACAGCTGAAATACAAGTAACATATGTCGAATAAAAACAAATATTGATATGGAATAGCAGTGTCAGTGTAATAGACTTTGGGACAGTCTAGGACTGTTTGTTTCCGCTGAACAATTGTGCCTTTGGTACAGTCTAGGAAGTGTTGAACAAACTGCACAGGCTTGGTGTGTATCGCTTGTTGTGTATCGTGTTATCCAAGCTTTTCTTGTGGCTCATTTTACTATATATACATGGGGTGTTTTGTATTTCACCAAGGAGCGATGTGATCATAAGTAAATGTATAATAATATTGGGAGGGTAATTTTAACTATTTTGAAAATGTAAGGAAAGGTTATATTTCAGTGAATTAAAACATTAACTAAATAGTATTTGTTTGTAATGAATATATTATTGTATAGTATTGTTTGTTATTTTTAGTGTAGTTTAATTGTAGGTTTCCGTATCATTTTCGTTCATTACATTAGAAGACAGCTTGGCATTTTCATTTCCAGGCAGCTAAACTTTCTTTTATTGTTACCACAATAGCTATCAGCTTTTTCATTTCTTTCTGTAACCAACATGGTGCAATAGAAAATTTACAAAGATATGATATCATATGATGTTAAATGATATCGTTATGATCTTGTTTATACATGCTTCCACTGTCAGTAATGTAATATAAGTGTGTATCACTGATATATTTGTAAAACAAAATTGTATTTTTAAATTTAATAATAAATTTGTATGTATATATGTACATATTCTGTGTTCAAGGGCATGTATGTCTAAAGCAAATCAAGTATTACCAGACTCGTACTGGCCTGTACGCAAGTATGAGGTGGCTACGACATCATTTTTTTAATTATATATTTTTTCTTTTAAAAACTCTGGAAAACATGTACATGTAGATGTACTCCTTTTCATACCCGGACCCAGCTAAAGATACTTTAGACGATGCACTGATGCTGTCTAAAGTTCAGACATTTTACAAATTGCAGCATTAAAACTTGTGATTTCTAAGTTTATTTATAGGTGTAAAATTGGTTCTCAAAGTCGCCAGAGTGCACTATATGACATCTAGGATTCAAAAACATTTGGGTGTGATGCCCCCAAACTCCCCAAAACACTCGCAACTTTGGTGCCTGACTGTAAATTTGGAATCAACATCAAAAATGGCTGGGTACAGCAGTTTATGACCAATATAACTTACAGGATTGTTCTTTGTATCAACAAGAAATAAAAACAACTTTAACACCTTCCTTTCAGAACTTAAACTGTTTTTATATTTTAAAACTTGTTGCATTTACCCTAAATTATGAAATTAAAAGTGTCAAAAACATGCTTTTGTAGAAATGATAATTTATACAAAGTGCATACTACATTTTAAACCTGTTTTCTCATTTATGTCGTATCTCAAAAAGTGCAAGTAGTATTTTAACCACCTCATGCAAACCTGTGCAAATTTAGAAGCAATTAATGAAATATCACAGAAAACAAGAAACCTGTGCAAATTAACACATTCGCTGCCAATTACGAGTATACAGTTTTCATATTTTAGCTAATATGAGTATACTCATAGCAAATATAAGCTCAAGTTATAATTATGTTACGTTACTAGACAGGGTAAATAAATGTAAAGCTGTTCTCTACCATTGCTACCGTCAATTTATACATTTATTCACCCTGACTACTATTGTGACATAATCATAACTCGAGCTTATATTTACTATGAGTATACTCGTACTAGCTAAAATATGAAAACCACAAATATGAGTATACTAATAATTGGCATCGAATGTGCTAAGAAGCAATCAATAAAAGTGTTTAATGTCTGCAGAAGAAGTAAACTGCATAGATGAATATAAATAAAACATGTATACATTTGGATGCGATCAATAAAATATCTGATAAAGTACATAGAAAGAGTACGTAGAAAATGAAGTAAACTGCACAGAAGAAAAAAAATCTTTGTCTTTCTGAAATTATTACATGTTGTGGTTTGAGGATCATCACAAAAGAAAATAAAAAAAATTTTGCCTATATAAAATATTTCAGTACTGTAGTTTAAGAATCTCCATAGAACAAGGACTACTTACAGAATTACAGTTTAAGAATCTCCTAAAGAACAAGGACTACTTACAGAATTACAGTTTAAGGATCTACACAGAACAAGTACTATTTACAGAATTACAGTTTAAGGATCTCCACAGAACAAGGACTACTTACAGAATTACAGTTTAAGAATCTCCTAAAGAACAAGGACTACTTACAGAATTACAGTTTAA
>JAULBS010030507.1:0-10324 GCA_032355785.1 Symmetromphalus regularis
CCTTAAGAGCACATTGACTTTTATCTTATTATCGGCTGTTGGACATCAATCATATGGTCATTCTGACATATTTATTTAAAGAAAACCCGCTGCCGCAACATAGGGTACTTTTCTGATAAGCAGCAAGGGGTCTTTTATATGCACCATTCCACAGACAGGACATCTCATACCATGGCCTTTGATGAACTAGTTGTGGGCTACTGGTTGGAACGGAAAATAGCCCAAACTGCAAATGGATCCACTAAGAAGGGTCGATCCGACAACGGACCAGTTCACTGATGGACACGCTACTGTTTGAGCTACATCCAACTCCTAGGTGTCAGACATACAAGTGTAAGGTATTTTGTGACTCATGGTCGGCAGAGGAAACATGCTACCAACATAAAAACTATTCTTTCCAACTAGCAGCAAGGGATCTTTTATTATGTGCTTTCCAACAGGATAGTACATAACACAGCCATTTATAAATCAGTTGTGGACCACTGGCTGGTGCAAGTGGCATACACCTACATTTTTGAGCCTTGTGAAGTACTCACTTTGGGTTGAAGCTGATATTGAGATTAAAAATCCCATGCCTTGACCGAGATTTGATGTAACCACTATACCACTAGGCCAGTTTATCTACCTAGTAAGTCAAACTGGTACAAAGGACATTAACTTAGGACACGAAGTTACAACATACATCAGGTTAATTCCACATCACCTGTGTTATGTGTCATTCTTTATTTTCTGAAACAGTAATGTTATCTTACAAATGTCTGGCTGATAATGTCCAACATTGATTCTCTTCAAAATAAACCAGCCCTGGTGGCACAGCAGTTAAGCTGTCACACTCACGGCTGGTAGGTAATGGGATCAAATTTCAGTCACGGGATTTTTAATCTTGATACAGGCTCCAATCCACAGAGTGCTCTGCAAGACTCATTGTCTACGTGTATGTCTCTTGTACTGACCAGTTTACAAAATTACTTGATATGTGCTGTCTTGTCTTACTAATATCTATGAATCAGCAGTCTATTATTATTATTATTATCGTTACTATTACTAATTTACTGATATTAATATTGTTATTGTTGTTGCTGATGTAGTTCTTGTTGTTCATGTTGTCATCAATTGTATACACTAGCCCAAGGGGTGTAAATACTGTAATGTATAGCAAATAAATTAAATTGAATTGTCTGTGGGAAAACAAATATAAAAGATCACTTGGTGCTAATTGGAAAGAGCAGACTACATAGTTGTAGCGGGTTTCCTATAAAGACCATGAGTAACAGAACATCATGTTTAACAACTAATTATGCTGAATAAACAATGTGATGGGATGTCGTTAAACAAGCAATCCATTCTCTTCAAAGTAAAGTAGGAAACACGAGCTAACTTTCTTAGAGATTTTATTGTTAAGTATGTTGCATTTTTGTGGAATGGGTTATCACACATGTCCTTAAAGCACTTTTCCACAGAGAGGACAGCACATACCTCCACCTTTGATGAATCAGTTGTGGAACACTGGTTGTAATGGTAAATAGCCCAAACTGCCAATGGGTCTACTGAGAAGGATTGATCCGATGACCGACCGCTTCACATGTAGACATGCTACTGCTTGAGCTACATCCCTCTCCAAGACACATTAAAGATTCTGCAATCAGTTAATTTGAGGCCTGCATACCATTAGAATACACATATTGTCTAGCAGAAACTCTGAATTTGCCTTCAAGAATGTTTATGAGGAACCTGGAGATGCATACAGGAGATTGTTGCATCACCGAACCAATCATTAACGAGAAGTGAAAATCTGCAGAAACACCAGCACTTGATTCCCACTGTGAATGTCACATATTTTACAAGCCATCATATCAGTTTGGCTGGTCTTGTGTGTTTTATTGTGACAACACTGCGTGATCATGCAGCTCTTGTGCAGTCATTATGTACACAGTCAAGTTTTGTCACCGGACACCACGTAGGAATTACCTGCACTTTGGCATGTACAAGTGTATCTGCTGTCTGCTGTCACAACGGCACTAGCAGGTACATTGTATGTTGGTTTAAATGCTCAGCTTGAAAATATGTGATTGTCAAAGCTAACAATGCTGATCTTGTACAATCAATGAAAAGGACAGCAGGGATTGAAAATTAAATAAACAGTTGGCACATAAAAGAAACTGCACATGGTGGTGGAGTGGTTACATTGTCGGAGTTAAGGCTGGTATATACTGGGATCGAAACTCAGTTAAGGCATGGGAATTTTAATGTTCTTACTGGCTCCATCACAGAGTGAGTGCTCCATCACAGAGTGCTCCATCACTCACTCCATCACAGAGTGATCCTCCATCACAGTGAATACTCCATCACTCACTCCATCACAGTGCTCCATCACTCACTCAATCAGTGATTCCTCCATCACAGAGTGAGTGCTCCATCACAGAGTGCTACATCACTCACTCCATCACAGAGTGATCCTCCATCACAGTGAGTACTCCATCACTCACTCCATCACTCACTCAATCAGTGATTCCTCCATCACAGTGCTCCACCACTCACTCAATCAGTGATTCCTCCATCACAGAGTGAGTGTTCCATCAATTGTACATGTACCACAATTTGTGATTTTATGTAGATAAATGAGTTTAGATGATATTATGTGTTTCTAACTTTTGAGATGGCCCCACCAATTAAGTAGATTAAGGCCATTGTTAACGCTGATTGCACAAAGGAAACTCCAATTTCTTACTAAAACTCGAAGAGTTACATTCGTGCTACCTAACCCTTACGGGATAGTGCATATAAAAGATCCCTTGCAGCTTATTGACAAAAATAGCCACATTGTGTGGCAACAGGTTTTGTCTTTCCTGCTAACACTAAACTCTGACCTACATAGACAGCATAAGAAGTCTGTTGAGAAATAGTGTCCATGACATTTTCAGCATAAAGTATACTTTACTGTGGTGTAGGAAGGTGCAGAAAAGTTGGGGGGGGGGGAGGGGTGCACACACACACATACATATATTAACATTGGAAAAGTATTAAATATATAGGAAATATGTAAAAAGTGGGGGGCACACGCCCCCTTCCCCAGCAGTGCTTTATTTTCAATAAGAAAAAAATACACCTTGAATTTTTTTAATCCCCTGGAAGAAAAAAAAGGTGCCACAGAGAATGAAAAACTCAACCTTCATGGCACTGACGATTGCCACAGGCAATTTCTGAGGTTGCTAACTATACAAAAGGTAAAAAGAAAGTATACCAAGTGAACTTTGACAGCAACACACAAAAGCTGTAATTTGTAGAACATCAGTTATCTAAAAATTTGAATTTTTTTTTTCTTCTTTAAAAAAAAAAAAAATTCCATTTCTTATCATGGTATACTTTTGACCTTCAGCTTAAATAAATGGGTTGACATTGTAAACTTGCTCCACCTAGGTATACTAGGTGACAAGTGTTTAGAACACATGTACCACAAAGATAAAAGAATAATAAAGACAAGCCAGTGATCCTGAGGGAAGGTCAGTATGTCAACAGTTACATCCTAATTGTAAGTCACCTTGACAATTGCATAATGTATTTCATGTATTACAAACCATCCCTCAAGCAGAAGTGTGTCAGCCTGTGAAGCGATTGGTCATCAGATCAATCCTTCTCAGTGGACCCATTTGCATTTTGGGCTATTTTCTGATCCAACCAGTGGTCCACAACCGGTTCATCAAAGGCTGTAGTATGTGCTGTCTTGTCTGTAAGAAAGTGCATATAGAAGACCCCTTGCTGTTTATTGGAAAGCATAGCCTATGTGGTGGCAGCAGGTTTCCTCTTAAGACATATGTCAAAATGACCATGTTTGACGTCCAATAGCCGATGACAAAATAAAAATCATTGTGCTCTAGAGGTGTCGTTAAATAAAACAAACTTTACTTGTTTTTTTACCTTGCTGTTTTCCATTCCAATCAGTGGTCCACAACTGGTTCATCAAATGTCAAGGTATGTGCTGTCCTATCTGTGGGAAAGTGCATATATAAAAGACACCTTGCAGCTCATCGGAAAGAGTAGCCTACGTGGCGGCAGTGGGTTTCCTCTAAATACATATGTCAGAATGACCATCAGTTTGATAGCTGATGATAAGATAAAAATCAATGTGCTCCAGAGGCATTGTCAAAAAAAAAACTTAACTTTTTTTCTCCTTGACAATTGCATACTGTATTTCATGTATTACAAACCATTCTTAGATTACATTGTGTGCATGTGTGTATTACAAGCCACCATCTTTGATTACTGCAGGTATTAGGTATGTATGGGAATCCACCCTGTGTTTATTGGAGCACACCAATCAATATGCTAATGAAGATACAGGTTAGTCAATTACAGGTAATTGGCCTCCAGGGAAATAACAATGCTCAATTTCCAAGATAAACAACTTACTTGTAGCATTGAACACTCAGTCTTCGGTGAACTTATCGAAAGCAGAGTGAGTGCTCCACAAGGCTCTGTGGGTAGCTGTATACCATTTACAGTTACACCAACCAGTGGTCCACAACTGGTTTATCAACAGATTTTTGTTTAAAGACATCACTAGAGCACATTAATTTATTAATCATCAGCTATTAGATGTGCAACATTTGGTTATTTTGACATGTAAAGTGTGAACCATCATCCAATAGGTTCTGAACCACTGTCATCAGCTTGAGAGTCCGGCTTTCTACTGCTGGACCACCATATAAAAGATCCCTTGTTGCTTATTGATAAGAGTAGCTGCATTAGTTTGCCCAGGACAGTGCTCTTGAATCTTAATTGGATATAAGCACGAAAATTAATATAACCAACCAAACTAACCGAAAAATGGATCCTGAATAAACATTCTTCTCTAACCAAACACAATATTGTGTTGTTTTGAAGTTGTTTGAAGTATATAATAATATGTATAAAAGTCCCCCAAATTTGTTTTCAATTAGAAACACTTATTACTTTTGGTGTCTAGTTATAAAAATGTACAGTGAGAGCAGTCTAAATCTTTGATGTAATTACTATTTTTATACAGAGGCCATTTCTGGATTTAAAAAATAAATAAATGTTACCTTACAATTCACAGAAAATATCCTCATAATGCCCCCTCCCCTCCCCATCCCCAATTTAAATCTGCATCTAAAACAGATTCAAGTTTTGTGTGAAGGTTATGTATTGTATATACATGAACACTCAAAGTATAGGGGTGTAAAACCACAAGAAAAATGCTCTACATGGTAAGTGAATGATAAACGGTTTTAATTTCTAGTTCTGACGCTTGACAAACCCACATTATTTGTTGGCAATAAGCATTCTGTATTAATCTGTCATGTACAGCACACGTTGCGTGACCTTCAGACAGCCCGATATAAAGCCAGGAGTAAGCCTATGTTCAAAGATAGAGCAACCAAATACATGTACCTATAACTTGTGACCAAGTGAAAGCACATTTTGACAGAATCTAGGCAAACATTTGTTATCCATATACTCTACTGCTGGTAGTGCTACAGGATGCATGACTCCAAATAGAACATTTCCTGGTCAGTTTGAGGCGCACTGATATAGATATATAAATATATCTCTAAAAGGATCAAATGTTGCTGCATAACTCACTGGAAGTAATAGGATTAAGTGAAGAAAGAGACATTTACAGCCCTTGAAATTGAGACAATGATGCAACGACGCTCAACTGTCATTGTTAAATCATTTTACTGAGGTATTGAGACAGCAATTTCAATTATATATATTTATTGACTTGGATTCCTAGGAATCAAGAAGGGCACAAGACAATTTTTAGGACATATCAGGGGCACGATGGCAAATATGAGTTTCCTATAGGGCAAGTGGAAAAAAAGGGTGAAATTCGATCCATGCAATTGATATACAACATTCAAGACCTATAATGAAAAGATAAACCTTTCACAGTAAGCTCTTCAAGGAATACATATATCTTTGAGTAATTGGCATCCATAATATACTTGGTATGCACTGGGATTATTTTGACTTGCCATTCGGGCAAGTCATGTCAACATTTCATGCATGTAATTCTGAGTTGCCCAAATTTTAATCAAAAACTTACTTGTATTACACTTTAAAAACTTATACAGGCCTCACATGACAAGGCGAAGTGAGCAAAAACTTCAGTTTGATCTTGCCAACTTCGCCCTGTGACTGTCTGTCAGGCAACTCAAAGCTGTTAATTTAAGCTGTTCTTGATTAATTAACCCATTTTTATTATTGCCCTTTACTTCTTTGAAGTGTAATCAACAGTAACTCATAATTAGTACTTAAATACATGCATAGTCATATTGATTGTTATAATAAATATTTTAAAACCTTTGTTTTGGTCATTATTATTAATATTAACAAGTATTTGTACTTTTAAAAATCAAGTCTCCCTCTGGTTGTAAACTTCTCCTTCTCAAGGTTAGGAGGGAAAAGTGACTTCTCCCTAAAATTCAGACCATGCTTGAGCCCTGCTGTATTATCACTATTATTACAATATCGTCATTCAACCAGTAAAAACAATAAACAAGTATGAGAGTAAGCAGATGTTTGAGTTTGATCAAAATCACAAATAGCATTCACTTAAACTGTTAATATAATATAATATACAGAATAGTCATTCTCACTGGAAGTTCCAGGAAAAGAAGTGTTTGAAATGTTTTAAATTTTAATGGACTGGGGTGGTTTCCATAAATACCTAGAACATGCTTAATGGTATGGCAGCATATACATAATGGAGAACCAGTCAAATGAATTTTTACAATGCTAACTTTGTTGTTTCACAAACATTAAATTTTGGAAATAATAGAATATGCATGAATTTTGGGTCATCAGCAGGCAGGCGGCTTGATGTACAATTATGACATTGTTTTCAGGGCAATTATAAATACACACCCTGACTACCTGTATCCATGAAATTTGGAATTTGATCAAATTCTGACAAAAATATACTAATCCAGGGGACTAACATTATTTAAATTTTACTCGTCCTTTTTGATTCCTTGTCAGCATGGTTACATGTATATTTAGTTTATATTTTATTACATCATACTGTGGACCACATTTATATAGTGATTTACTCTGCCATATTTTTACCTTTGATCATAGTTTGACCCCAATAGCCGATATTATTTTAGTGCTAGGGGTCGTTAAACCAACATTAATTAATTCATTCTTGCAAGGGGGTATGCATTAATTTCGGTCCCTGCTACAAATAGTGTAATGACCCATGGCTATTGACTTGAATCATCATACAGAACAATTCAAGTAACTGACATCTAGATATTACAAACAACATATCCTTCAAAACCATTTCCTGACATCTAGAAGACAAACTGGTTGTAATTTATATGACAAAAATTTATTCTTTTAATGTCAATTTTAAGAATGAGTTTTTGTGAACATTGTGACCTGCTTACCAAGTTGGAAAACACAGCTTAAGCTAAATATTTAAATACCCCCTCCCCCCAAAAAATTGTTATCTTTAAAAACAGGAAGGAAAAAAAAGACGTTTTTTTACTAAGGATTTTTGGCTTGGAAAATGATGCAAAATTTTTTTTTTTAATTTTAAAATAAATTTGATGAAATCCAATTTACGCATGTATAGTTTTATCAGACATCTGTCAGATATATTTTTCTTAACATTAAACTGCTTTCAATTTTAATCACATGGACGGTAAACATAGGTGTGTTGGTGACGGATGTAACCGCCCTAACATTAACAGTCTTTCCTTCAGGTAATTCAGTTGTAGCCATACACACTTCCTTCCCTTACCTAAGTATAACCAGAAATGTGGCTCAGTTTCTACATGTCTCATTGGCCTGCAGTACAGTTAGTACGCTCTCTTGTAAATAACATATATACACTGTACAGGAGTTGAAATTAGCTGACATCCATGCCAGGGAAAAACAACCCAAAACACCTAAACTAAAAGAGCAGAATGTAGCTCAAACAGAAGCATGTCCACCTGTGAACCAGTCGGTCCTCGGATAGATCCTTCTCAGTGGACTATTTTCCATTTCAACCAGTGGTCCACAACAGGTTCATCAAAGGCCGTAGTATGTGCTGTCTTATCTGAGGTACGGTACATATAAAAAAAAACTTGCTGCTTATCGGAAAGAGTAGCTTATGTGGCAGCAGCGGGTTTCCTCTAAATAAGTATGTCAGAATGACCATATGATAGACATCCAATAGCCAATGATAAGATTAAAATCAATGTGCTCTAGAGGCGTCATTAAATAAATTTTAAAAAAGGAAAAAAAAAAGTTTAACGAGACTACATTGAATAATATCAATCACCGGCTATTGGATGTCAAACATTTGATAGTTTTGACACGTAGTCAAGTGTGAACCAGCCTCTGACAGGCTTTGAACCAGTTTTCAGCTTGAGTGTCCAATAAACAAAACAGCACTATAATTGTGGAGAAAAATGTTGCTTTTACAGACCTGTATACATCATATAGTTTCCAACAATTTAACATCTTTTAGTAATAAAACAGGCAAATAATGCACACACTTAAACTTAACATGTTTTAGCAATTATTTTTGTCTGTCATTTTAGTCATTCTGAATATAAATGAATATTATGATACAAGCTATAATGGAAGTTGATAATAACATTACATCAAATGTTAAAAAAATATTGTATCATATATGCACAGCAGCCAATGCACATGTAGTTATCATTCTACACATGGGAGTAACATGGGAATTGTGTGTGAGTGTGCAAGTGTGTAATCAGAAAAACATATACTATAAAATCTACATATACATTTTAAGTTATATTATTTCTAAATGCACACAGTAAATTGTGTGACTGGATAATTTGATAATTTCCTATAATGGCTGGCACAAACTGATTGAGCGTAAACATTTGTATTTCTGAACTCTATTTAACATACTATTCTTATACATTTTCTATTTTTATTTTATTTTTACAGGATCATCTATTTCTGTACATAGTGCTCTAGGAATAAATCCATAGACTCATTGAACTTCTTTTTCCTTATTTAACTGACAGAATTTCAACATATGGTTACAATAGACTGTTTTCATCGGTATATTAAAAATAATTATTTCCTGGTCTCGATTAAGTACTATGTTTGACGTCCAACAGCCAATGATAAGATAAAAATCAATGTGCTCCAGAGGCATCGTTAAATAAAACAAACTTTACTTTTAAGTACTAGTTACTCATTTCTGAATACTGAATATTAACGATGCTCATGAATGCTTACAAAACACTGCACTCAATAAGGACGTTCTGACATTTATATTCCTAAATAAATCTAATCTTACAGTTGCCTAGATATAAACTTTGTATAGACCACTAATGATTATTGATTCTTATCTAGTGATATAAACACAAACCACTTTGAGATAAAAGTCATGTGATCTGGCAGGTCTAGAAATCGAGTTGTCAGCAGTTCTATTTCAGACACTTTACGAATGTATTCAGCACTTGAAATTGACACGATATGTACTCTAATGTCACTAGTAACAGTCACGTCAAACTTTTAACAAGGAAGTATTTGACAGAAATATATTTTTTTTTTCTTTTTTTTTTACAGCACCTCACATTGATTTGTTAATGGATGTAAAGAGTTTGGAATTATAATGTGTAGTCTTCAGATGAAAACTGCAGATTTTTCCACTAGCAGCAATCCATCTTTTATATGCACAATGTTCTAATAGCAGAGATATAGTCATTTATTTATCCCTACCCAAAAAATAACAAAATATTAACTTTTGGGGTAAGGATAAATAAATGTCTATACCTTTGCTATCGTCGTGACGATTTTACGCAGATTAAAAAAAAAGATGACTAATATGCAGTTCCTTAAATGTGATATGTCATATATAGGTATATTTTAAAAGGTAGCCGAGTTATAGGTAAATATTGACACTCACCTTATTAAATTGGAAAAGATAATGGAACATTCTTTTACTTTAAAATGACAATATGTATTAGTTTGCAAGTCAGAAATAAACCTTAAATGCAATCATATTTCTTTATATTACATTCTAATTATGTGTACCATTAATGGTGTAGATTAATTAATTAAATAAATGTTGATTTATAAATCCTTATTGCACATCTGTTAGTATTTTTCATTTTTGGTGTAGGGATAAATAAATGACTATATCTCCTCTGTCGTTGTAACGATTTTACTCAGATCTTCTTTAAAAGATGAATAATATGCTGTTCTTTAGTGTGATATGTCATATATGGGCATATTGTGAAAGATAGCCAAGTTATAGGTAAATATAGACATTCACCTTATTAAATCGGAAAAGAAAATAGAACATTGTTTTGCTTAAAAATGACAA
>JAULBS010030514.1:0-10323 GCA_032355785.1 Symmetromphalus regularis
TAATGATGGTTTAGTCATAGATTAATTGCACCAATCCTACATTACTTTATACCATAATAACCAGCATATCATAAGCCCTAAACTATTTGTTGCCATCATGGTGAAAAGAATAGTGAGCATACAGATGTTTGCATGACGTCGAAAACATAGCATTATTTTGGTGAAATATGTGTAGTAGATTGTGGCAGCCATCTTGATTTTTTTCAGCCACATATCTTTTTATTAAATTTGTTCATCCTAAAGTATAAATCTGGTCATAGGTGGAAATAATTTGGACATATTTTTGCAAGGTGAAAATTTAATATAAATAATTTCACAAAAACTAGCGAATTTAGGTGGTCATTTTGTTTTTCGATTTTGGGGGTCAAAAACTAAACATTCAACTTGGTATCCTATTTTTTTGTAATCAACACCCCAAAAATAGGTTAATAGGATTGGAAACCACATTCTACTCAAAAATGCCACCTCCACTTTTAAATGAGCCATTTTTAAAAATATGCTCTAGTCTACATTGGCGGCCATCTTTTTTTGACGTCATATTTAGACCCTTTCTGATGTTCCCATTTCGGCCAACTTTTAATATGTTGTTTTGGTGACCTTATGATACATAAAAACACCATAAAATGTTTTCATGCAATTTTTTTTTTTTTTGGGGGGGGGGTCATGTAGTATATTGACTCTACTGTAGTGTGATTCTATGATTTTGGCAAGACATGGCACCTAATTTGCATATTTCCCATGTTGCATCATATCTGATAAAACCAGCAATAGCATAATTGAATTCCCTGATCCACAAAACATAGCAATAGACACCTTGGATGCCAGAATTGTATAATTATTTCCAAAAATAGGGTGGTTCTCTGATTTTGGCAGGTCGGGCCACCTGATTAACATAAATTAGCATATTTGACCAATTTCCCAATTTTTCCCAATATTAGATTTTTGATATGTTGTTTAGGGAGTTTACCCAGAATGAAAAGCAGTGGAATAATTTCTGTTGTAATTTGTTTTGGGTTGAATCATAATTTGACTAGCCTATTTAAACCATATCGTCTTAGACAAATATACCGAAGTACACAAGTGGTCTATAATGGTGTAGGGATTGGGGGGTGGGGAAGCTGGATGGTCCGTCCCCCCGCCACTTTTTGGACAAGGGTGTGTTCCGCCCCCCTCCCCCCACTTTCAGGAACGGATTTTCGCCCTTGGCAGTGCCCATCAAATACATAATTTTTTTTAAAGTGTTTTCTTTTGTAACTTTCAGGACCGCAGTTAGGAATATTTGTTTTGGGGGAGGGGGTGGGGTGATGGAGATAAATTCTTGGAAGGGGTTTATCTCCGAAGGCGCTAAGCGTTAGGAAGGTGTGGAGGTATGCCCCACCTCCAGGATTTATTTTGTCTCGAGGCTCGGAAATGCCATTTCTTGATTATTAACACTTCAATAATGATCAATAAACAGTAAATTATTACAATATTTGTTTCTATTGTCCTTTACTGGGTTTATTAAAAAAAAATTTTGGGGGGAGCAATAGCACCCTCCACACCCTCTACGCTTGCTACGGCCATATATATAACGACCACTCCGGTACTAAAACCACCAAGCTATAAAAAACGATATTTTAAAGACCCGAATTTCTCTTATTACTTTTATAGTAAAACTACCCCGAAATTAAAACCACACAACTGTTCCGTATTACGACCAGTAAAATCAATCCCAATGGTCGTTTTCAGTGTATTTTGACCCCACTAAAGCGACCAAATTAAAATAGCAAGCCTGGTGTATTTTCTTTTCTCACATGACTGGTGTTCAACTGAAATCACTGTAATGGTAAAAATAGCTGCTCTGTTCTCATAAAAATTAACATATGCGATAAACCTCGATGCCGAGACTGGTAACTGAAGTTGGGTCGACAGACTTGAAACCCATATATTTCTAGTGGTTTACTGCCAACTCATGGCTAATTGTTAACTAGAATACGGTACTAACCAAATAAACTGACTGCCTTATTCATAGTGCTTATTTAGAGTGTTGTATTGGTGCATGAATCATGAGTATTAAAATAAATGATATGTCAAATTACTTACTTTATTATATTTGGACATGATTGGGGAAACCAACTTGGTACTAAGACCACCCCACTAATAAGACCAATTTTAATAAGTCCCACTGGTGGTCTTAATGGCAGAGTTTCACCGTATATGTATATATGCTTTTTTCTTGATTTCTTTTATTGACACTACTAGACCACATTGATTTATTAATCTTTTGGATATCAAACTTCTGGAAACTTTGACACATGGTCAAGTGCGAGCCAGCCTCTGGCCAGTTTTGAACCACGTTCTTCAGCTTGAGAGGCTGATTACCTATCACTGGACCACTAATGCTCATTATATATGTAGGCTGACATATCAGTCACAACACTGTAGTTGGTCGTAAACGTTACAATCTCAGTTTAATTTACATATTTGCTAACTAGTGCATTCAAGGCTTTATCCAGATGTCATTATTTTGTTTTATCTATTCCAGATGCCTGCAAAGGAGAGAGAATCATCAAGGAAAGAGGTAAATAAAAAAAGACAGGTTCTTTATAAGATGCAGTAAGACGTGAAAGGGTTGAAGTATAGTTTTTGTTGGCAGTTAATTTGCATTTATTATTACACTATGTTTTAAGTAATTTATATACAGGTCTGTACATTAACCTTTTTCAGATACCGGTAACCTGGGAAAATTAACCAGCTCCCCAAATTTCATCTGGTCCTTCAAAAACATTTCAAGCAGCCTTTAAATGTGTCTTCTCAGCTTCATACTAGCCGTAGGATTTCAAATTTATGACCAATCAAACTGCATTGCTAAATAAATATATATTTATATAAGGAATGTCTCTTATTACATTTAGATTCATAGGGGTTTGAACAGAAAAACCCATCCGCAAACTGTGTGAATCGGCGAAGCCGTTCATACAAAAGTTTGCGAATGTTTTTTTTAATAAAGAACAAATATTTTTTTAATGACATCATATTTTTAAATGAAATCATAGTTCCTCCTCGGTTAACTTCATAAACCTGAATGTTGACATTTGCGACGTGCTTGGCTTGGGTTTGCATTATAATTTTTTTTTTTTATCCCATCTTCATTATTTGTTGATGCCATTAAGTCATCGAAGTTGTGATCAAATATCTCAGAAAAGTCAAAATATCTCCATATCGAATCCAAATATCGTGTTGGAATCTCCAACGTTGAAATCTGCCATCGAAACCGTGTGCACGTAAAAGTTTATATATATTTTTTGATCTAATAACTAAATTTTATGGATTTGGTAGCCCACAATATTATCTATATTATCTTTATTAAAAGAGTAGGCAAATTATTTATCTTAGTTTAATACTATTGATTTTTTTAAAAACTTGGTGTCACCCGGTATAGTTTGTAAACACAGCTGTTAAAAAGAAGTTGCATGACAACGTCATTTTACATTCATAGAAATGAACAAATCTCGTTGCTAATGCCTTGATGCCTTTAAACTGTAATGATTATAATAGAAATTGAATTATATATATATATATATATATATATATATACACTGTATAACCTCGATTTTATTGCCATCCGGTTAATTCCCTCTATTTAGCACCATCTTCGCTATCTGCCATCTGCCAAACATGTTTTTGAACAAAACACATTTTATATGTTACAGTTCCCTTGATTGTATCGCCAATGCTTCAATTAGCTGTAATCAAGTGGCTCGACAGGAGTATATTGGCCTTAATTAAGATCATCAGGAGTTGTTACTTTTGTTATTGACTAATTATTGACAACACCAATGTGTAAGTTAGTTGTCAGTACAGTGATTCTGCTGTTCAAAGAAGTAGCGGTACAAGACAAAAAGCCCCTCTGATGATCACGTGACAATAATGTTTGGTGGCGCATCCTTGGCACCCTCGCTTTACCGCCAGCTTGATATAACGTCAAAATCACATTGGTACGATATTAGGCAGTAAATCGAGGTTATACTGTATACCAAATAGCAATTAAATTAAAAGCAAAGTCGTGTATTCGGCTATGATCTCCCTAAATCAAGGAGTGACATATTTTTAGATATTTCTATTGCTAGCAGTGAACTTTGCACCATGGCATCTGTAAAGATTTTGTTCGAAATACTGTCAATTCCGCGTTACCAAAAATAGCATGTTAAACCATCAGGCAAGGCTTACATGTACGTATATATTCGATTAGTATTGGATTTCATTGTCTTCAGATAATTCTGGTGTCAAATATGTTTTAATGTATAAATAAATAAATAAATGTAAACACGATGTGAAAATGATGGGAAACGGATTTTCGGTTACGTGATTTTGCCTACACTGTACCGACACATTACTGGTAATGATCATTATAGTGAAATCCTATGGTCTGTAATTTATAAATTATTTTTCTGCATGTTTGATTTGGTTTTTTGGCCAGCAGTGAATTTATATTGTCCAAAAAAAAGCCACATGGCTTAATGTCTGTTCAAATCTAGGCCAAGAACATGTGAGCCAGAGCATATTGGCCGAACATATCTTATCGATTGTTGGATCAGTAGGAATGTATGCTAATTTTGTTTTATGACATGTAATGGCATGTAAGTTGTTATCTGTGATTATTCTAATTAATTTATATAAACTTAGTTATATTATGATATAATAATCATTATTAATTGTAATTCATTAATGTTGGTTACTTGTTTTTTTTATGCTGACAGCCTTTTTGTATGGTATCAAGTTTATATCAGTAATAATATAATTTAATTTACTGACAATCTTTTTGTATGGTATCAAGTTTATATCAGTAATAATATAATTTAATTTACTGACAATCTTTTTATATGGTATCAAGTTTATATCAGTAATAATTTAATTTAATTTACTGACAATCTTTTTGTACGGTATCAAGTTTATGTCAGTAATATAATTTAATTTACTGACAATATTTTTGTATGGTGTCAAGTTTATGTCAGTAATAATGTAATTTAATTTACTGATAACCTTTTTGTATGGTATCAAATTTATGTCAGTAATAATATAATTTAATATTTATCTCTAAAGGTTTTTCACACTTTTAAATTTTGTTTTAAATTGTGCCAGGTTTCTTATCCTCTATCATTTATTGCAGGTGCTAGTATTAGCACAGCTCAAGCATCCAAACATTGTTGCATACAGGGAGTCATTTGAAGGTACGTATAAAGTGCATTCATTGTGTTTTGTCATAGCACAGTATATCACCTAAGCATCATTTCATTCATGTTCCAGTTATGTAACTTTCAATACACATGCACAATCTTTTATAGTTTTAAATTAAAAGTTACTATTTTTATTGGAACTTTTTTTTTGCAAAATAAGTATAACAAATGTTAGAATACAATATCTTCTGCCTGTATAAAGGGAAGGATTGTTTCTTTAATGACACTCCAGCACCTTGTTTATTCAATGGCAAATAGCTTTCAGACATATTAGAGGAAACTTTCTCCTACCACATAGGCTACTCTTTCCAATTAGCTGCAAGAGATCCTTTACATGAGCTTTCCTACAAAACAGAACAACACATACAACGGCCTTTGATAAACCAGTTATAGATCACTGGTTGGTGAGGATGCGCCTGTCCATTAAACCTCACAGAGCACTCGCTATTGGTTGGAAATTGTATTGAGATTAAAAATTCCATTCGTCAACTAAGATTTGATCCCAGTATCTAACAGCTTAGCCACCACACAACCAGATATTGTCTCTGTCTGCATAATTAATATTTTTATATATAATTGAACAATTGGTTGCTCTGGTAAAAACAGGCAAAACTATTTTTGGTTATGTCAACCTTTGAAATATTATACCGTTTTAACATATTTCAAGTTACACATTTATATTTGAACATTTATTATATGTACTAGTATTAATTATAAATCACTTCTCATGCTTTGAGGGATTTTATTCAATGAATACATTTTAGTTGTGTTTCCCAAAAATTGTAGTCTGAAAATTTTAAGTATAAAAATCTTGCAGAATTTGAAATATTGTCTGACCCTTTTTAATTTTAGATCATGGAACCTTATACATAGTAATGGACTACTGTTCTGGAGGTAAGTTGTGATCATTATGTAGTTCTTTCATAATATTGTTTTATGGAATTAAATAAGTATTGACAGCCACACTACTAAATCTGATCAACATGTAAATACAGTATATTTTACAGTAATTAGAAAAGTGCATTGTTAATTGTCAGTGTATTTTAGGGATAATACAAGATCTGTATTAAAATACAATTAAATTGGTGGAGAATTTGGATGTAATAGGGATTTATAAAAATGTCTAACATTTGATAATTTGTGGAGCAGGTTATAGTAACAGGTTTGTTGGTTGTACTTATTTTCATGCTTATATCAATTAAGGTTCAAGTACACTGTTCTAGGCACACAACTAAACTTGCTGTGCTGTCTGTCTAGGACAGAGGTTAGTGTTAGTAAGAGAGACAAAACATGCTGCCACTACAGTAATGTTGCTGCTTTTATCAATAAGCAGCAAGAAATCTTCTATGCATTATCCCACAGACAAGAGAGCACGTACCAAATCCTTTGATAAACCAGTTTTGGACCACTGGTCAGTGTAAATGGTATACACCTTCCCACTGAGCCTTGCAGAGCACTCACTCTGGGTTGGAATCGATACTGAGACTAAAAAACTCATGGCTCGACTCAGATTTGATCCCAGTACCTACCAGCCATGAGTGATTGCTTAACTACTGGGGCCTTTATTATATAGTAACTTCATCATCTTGTATTATTACACTGATCTCATTTGTAAAGCTCTAGCTATTTAATTTTGTTGGCAAGTTTTGTGAAAGAGTTAATTAAACAAGTTGTTTTGGTAGTTAAATCTAGACAGAGTTTTAAGGCTTTGTCTTTGAAACATAACTTGTTTTTATTGTCATAGCTAACCTTTTCTCAGGCTGTGGGCAGAAGGGTTCAAAAAGGTTCAGACATACAGTAGGGAAAAAATGTTTTATTTAAAAGTTTTTTTATATTGAAAAACAAATTGGTAAATATATGAGGTTGGGTGAAGTAATGATCTGACACGTTGGTTTTATACACATTGGAGTATCTTGCTCATTATAGTCCAGTTAAGAAAGAGATCTGTTTTCAGTCATTAATTAATATAAACTACAGCTATACAGATGAACATTTTTTTTAAAGTGAAACATTAAAATTGGCTGTATATTGATTTATTAACCCAGTCTCTGTACTATTATTGCTATAATTAGTATAAAACTGGAACCACTGTGCATGTTATGACTTGTCAGAGTGCACGGAAAAGTGACATCAGATGGGATGTAGGTTTAACGAGGCATAGCTAAAATATTAATGGTCATCATATAAATATTTTGTAGCTGACTGATTACCAGTTAATTATCATTTAAAAAAATGATATTCCTATGTTATGCTACATGTATGTATTCAGGACCCTAATTCTTGTTATTTAATGAATATATTTTTTATTCACAAACTCATTACTGACTTTTCTAGTTTATTGTTTTTATTTAGAATAGTAATAGATAATAAACTTTTTTTAAGGTGACCTGTACTCCAAAATAAATGCACAGAGAGGGCTGTATTTTCAAGAAGAGCGGGTAAATTTGTATTATAGCATCTTTTTTAGTTAGATTAACATTGGATTAGTCTGTTACTGATTAAATCTTCGTAATTTATAATATAGATTTTAGTCCGATGAACAGTGGATCAGTGTATTACTGATTAAATCTTTATAATTTATAATATAGTTTTTAATTTGATGAAGAGTGGATCAGTGTGTTATTAAATCTTCATTATTTATAATATAGGTTTTCGTTATATTAACAGTGGATCACTCTGTTATAAATTAAATCTGAAACATGTTTTCATTATAGTGAATTTGTGATGTGTTATTGTTTTATTTCTTATTGATGTTTATTGGTTTTATTTAGATATGGACATGGTTTGTGCAGATATGTTTGGCAATAAAGCACATTCATGACCGGAAAATTCTTCACAGAGATATTAAGTCACAGGTATTTATTGTCTATGGTTTACATATGTATATGCCAGGTCAATGAAAACAGACATTTTGTTTTCTTCATGTTAATTGTTTTCATTGTTAATATTTTATACTTTTTTATACCAACTTTGTGTTAATATGCAGTTTCTTATTGTAGCCTATATTTCATACAAAGTTAACAAAAATAAACATATTGCTAAAAAAATTGTAAAATTCTCAGAATATATAAATCTATACACCTATATTTATGTGATGTACCTTTATGCTGAATCTGTAGCCTGGTAGCACAGAATTGTTTCAATCCTGTTTTTAATATATTTTCATAATTTCAGAATATTTTTATATGTGGGGATGGTACTGTACAGATTGGAGACTTTGGAATTGCTAAAGTTTTGAACAGGTTTGTTTGGTATACAGTTATTCAAAAATATATTAGATATTTTCTGATTTTAAATCAGTTATCATCAAATCTGGTGTTTGTATAATAAATATGACATAGTCTTCACAACACAACACATTCTATTATACTGTGCTAACATGATTTATCATGGTAAAAATACATTTTTTGAAATGTTGAAACCTGGCCAAGTGCCAACCTGTATTATTCATCTACTTGTCTTAAAGGGTCACCTTTACATTCTGAATCTGCTACTTTAATACAATATAACCTGTATTAAGCAACCACCTTTCTTAAGAGGACCTTTGTTTACCCCTCTAGGTGACTGCTTTAAAAAGGTTTATTGTTCTGTTCAGAGGTTGGTTGCCTGACCATAGTAATTGATTCTTTTTACACGAGGTGCTAAAATAATTAGTTCAAGTTCAGCTGTATTGTTTCTATTGTTCATTTTATACTTTCAGCACAGTGGAGTTAGCAAGAACTTGCATTGGAACACCTTATTATTTGTCTCCAGAACTAGTAGAAAACAAACCTTACAACAATAAAAGGTGGGCTTGGTTTTGTGACACTTAACAATAATTTGTTGATAGCGGTAATGTTTTATTTTGTTAAATAATTTATATAGCTTGCTGTGTTATTTAAGTATTACATATTTATTTTTTTACCCTTAATAGATGAACAGTAAATTAACTTATAATTTGTTTAAATATAATGGTATTACAAAACTGTTATTTTTCCTATAGTAATTATTCTTTGTAATGGTTTGAATATTTTACTGTTTCAGTGATATATGGTCGCTAGGATGTGTTCTTTATGAATTAACCACGCTCAAACATGCTGTGAGTATTTTCATTATTAAGTCTAGTATACTGTTGAAAATAAGTGGTTATACCCAGAAATTTTCATGGGTTTTTATTTTTGTTGTTTTCGATGGTAAGTGTGCAACCTCGAAAATATAAAACCTTGAAAATATCTCAAAAAGTCGATCCAAAATATTTATTATTAACATCATAATAAACTGACATGTTACCAGGATATTTTATTTCCGGTCATGCGCAGAACACAGGAAACATCAAGGGAACAGTATATTACAATTTATTATGTACAAGTTATTGTTGTTTGAATGTTGATCATATTGTTGAGTCATTGTATATTTTCAGTATATTACACTATAACAAAACATGTTCTTTCGTGAATGTCAGAATAAAACCATTAATTATCCCGTCATGTCAGACTCGGATTAAGCATCAGTTACAAAACCGTTTGAGTTGGAAAACTTCACACACATCTTAATTGTTTTTCTATATAATCAAAGACTGAACAGTTGTCTCGCTAATAGTATATTGTCTTTATTAGTTACAGCTCAGTACCCTATTGTTGAAATTTAAGCTTGATGACATACAACTGGGAGCAAACGTGAAACAATGACAGCTTTCACATATTTTATTTTATAAAACAAATAAGATTTTCTCAAACCAGATTTTCTAAACCACAAAATTAAAAAAAACAATCCATCTTAGTCTTCCGAAAACCTTGAATATAAGAAACCTCGAAATGTTTTTAATCCCGAAACAACCAAAATTTAAGACCACAAAAATTCAGGTTATACAGTATTCCAATATAAGATAAAAGGAACAGTGTAATGTTTATAGTAATAATAGTTAGTGGCTGAACAGACGTATTGAAATGTCATGAGATATCTGTGAAATGGTTGTCAGGATATAAAGGTATGTCTGAAATAGACACAGATACATACATGTATGTTGCAAGTTTATAGCTTGTATAATTACTGTTTATAGCTTGTATAATTACTGTTTATAGCTTGTATAATTACTGTTTATAGCTTGTATAATTACTGTTTATAGCTT
>JAULBS010030525.1:0-10323 GCA_032355785.1 Symmetromphalus regularis
CCTTCTCAGTGGACCCATTTGCAGTTTGGGCTATTTTCCATTCCAACCAGTGGTCCACAACAGGTTCATCAAAGGCCACAGTATGTGCTGTCCTATCTATGGGACGGTACATATAAAAGATCCCTTGCTGTTTATAGGAAAGAGGAACCTATGTGGCACCAGTGGGTTTCCTCAAAATAAATATGTCAGAATGACCATATGATTGACGACCAATAGCCGATGATAAGATGAAAATCAATGTGCTCTAGAGACGTCGTTAAATAAAACAAAACTTTATTTTGAACCCTGGAATGATAGATAAACTTTTTGAACATTTTTAAAATTGAGGTTATTAAACAGAAGTTTACCATTTTAATATGAGAAAACTGCAAATTGGTGTGTAATGTTTGAAAATGTTGGTGATGGCAGAAACGGCTACTAAAATTACCCTTAGTTCACATACCTTGTTGAATTGTTTTTCCATTTTTTGAAGAGTTCTTTCCCTTTAGCAATAACATCTTTGTTACCGAGATCTGCAGCCATATGTAGAATGCTTTCTCTTAAAAGCCTGTACAAACAACAAATCATAACAAACAGAAACACATTTTTTATGAACTTTGTATGATGCTAAAGAAATGTCATGTATAGCAGTTTAAAGGCATAGTCCCACAGAATTTAAGGGGTTGTGATCTAAATATTGATTACAAATGAAACTTATATGCATTTGTTATACTAGATCTCGTTTTCATATCACACAAGACATTTTAAATGAATCATGGTATAGGGAATTCCATGTCGAGTCGATCAATGTTTTTCACATTTAAAAATGTCAATTTTCAAGATTGGAACGCCTCATATTTTTTTGCAGCCTCAAAAATATTCAGAAGTTTTAAAATAATGGTTATTAGGGGGAATACCCATCATGTGACTCACAATATATATGTCACACTTTCAACAATGAAAAACATAAAAAAATTCTGATTTATTTGTATGTGAGCATACATGTTATTCATTATTATTTTTAAAATAATGATAATAAGCGAGATGCGATGGTTAGGTACATGTAAGTAGCTGAATGAAGTATATCTATGGACAAATCAAATATTTATATCGATCCTTCTCAGTGGACTCATTTGCAGTTTGGGCTATTTTCCATTACAACCAGTGGTCCACAACTGGTTCATCAAAGGCCGTGGTATGTGCTGTCCTGTCTATGGAATGGTGCATATAAAAGACCCCTTGCTGCTTATCGGAAAGGGTAGCCTATGTGGCAGCAGCGGGTTTCTTCTAAATACAAATGTCAGAATGACCATATGATTGACGTCCAATAACCAATGATAAGTTAAAATCAATGTGTTCTAGAGGCGTCATTAAATAAAACAAACTTTACTTTATAAAAGACCCCTTGCTGCTTATCGGAAAGAGTTGCCTATTTCAGAATGACCATATGTATGACGTTCAATAGCCGATGATAAAATTAAAATCAATATGCTCTAGAGGAGTCGTTAAATAAAACAAACTTTTGTTTAGAGTCAATTATTTGATCAAAAAGAGTAGTCTATGTGGCCGAAGAGGATGTTCTTTAAAGACTGAATCACAAATAATATATTTTTGAAACCTAATAACTGCTGAATAATGAAATTTACTGGAGTGTTATTAAACAAACAATACTTTCTTCTGTTTTTACAATCCTACTTAAAAACAGTGGTGTAGCATGGGAAGGGTTACGGGGTAGTTGCACCGGTGCAAAATTCTTAGAAGCAAGGGAAAAAAAAAGTTTTAATAATAAATAGTGCACCCACACCTTCATATAGAAAATTTATGCAGATTTTAGTTTTTTTTCCCCCATGATACTGATATTTATTATCCACATGGTTCAAGGTCCCAGTGTCGGGGTTTGCCTCTGCATTTTTACCTCATTGGCTATGCCCCAGGGTACTGTAATGTCCCATAACTTGCATTAAAAAATCATAATTAATTAGGGGGTGCAATACATGCAAGCAACCCATGCAAAGCTACTGCTTAGAAATATGTAATTAAAGTGAAAACTTACCTCTGAAGGTGGGTACCATTGTCATTCCAGCCAAGGGAGATAACGAGTGGATCTATAAGTTTTAGTACATATTTCTGAAAAAAAAAAAAAATTAGGTATAAAATCACTCTGATTGGGTTTATTTTCATACAAACCAATGTCCCACGACTGATGTATCAAATCAATGGTATGTGTTCTCCTGGCCTGAGTGACAACCAGAAAATGTAAACATTATACCCATTTACAGTTTGGGCTATTTTCCATTCCAACTGGTGACCCATGACTGATATATCAAAGACAATGGTATTTGTTTTCCTGGCCTGATTGACAAACAGAAAATGTAAACATTATACCCACTTACCGTTTGGGCTATTTTACATTCCAACCAGTGGTCTACAACTGGTTCATCAAAGGCCATGGTATGTGCTGTCCTGTCTGTGGGACAGTGGATATAAAAGACCCCTTGCTGCTTATCAGAAAGAGTAGCATATGTGGCAGTGGAGGGTTTCCTCTAAATAAATATGTCAGAATAACCATATGATTGATAAGATACAAATTAATGTGCTCTAGAAGCATCATTAAATAAAACAAACTTTACATTACTTTTGGATATTTCATAGTTTTTTTGGAGGGGTTCGATGCACAAAATAACCGGTGTCACATTGCAATTTGCGAAGGAAAAAACCCAAACTGCGAGTCAAAATTATCGGTTCAAAGCAAAATGGTACATGTACTATGATGTCAAAGCATCTCACACACATATTCCGATGTATAATCAATGATCTTCAACAATATTTCATCATCGGCCACCCACCTGCCGCCAAGCCCCTCACTATCATGACGATTGTTGGAAATTATTGCTACACATTTTACCAAAATTGCTAATTATTTTTTAACATTGGTTAGCAATTTGCTAGTTAAGTGAGATTTTTTATTTTGTGCCTTGAAATCCACTATCCATTCATTTTAGATAATGTACTTTTGGCTTCCAGTGGTGGAAAATTCTCCATTGTTTAGGAGATATTCACAAACCATGGGGACCTCTCGATGACCTCTGGAAGACATCACATTTCGTCATCACATCCAGATTATTGATCTAACATGACCAAATTTTGATTAAACGCAGAAGAAGAAGAAGAAGAAGGAGATAATAAATATTCTACCTTGTATTTTCAAGATTGCATAATTTTTATTTAGCAATATAATTATTTTTTTAATGTTTGATGTTTAATAAATACTTTGTTAATTTTAAAGACAGATATCCCTGCAAATTATCATGGATTTAGATAGGCATTGTCTTAAATCAATCATTCTCTCTTACATCACACAGCTTGTGGCTTTAATAATAAAGCAGTGGCAGATCCAGAAAATTTCATTTGGGTTGGGGGGGGTGCAATAAAATATTAAGATTCTTTAACATAAAAAATAATAATAATAATAAATCAAAATTAAAAACAAAATTAAATTGCAAAATGTAGATGGGGTGGGGTGGAGTGGTGTGGATGGGAAAGTCAAAGAAACATGATGAATAAATATTACTTCTTCCTCTTCACAAACACATAGTGCAATGGCAGCCTCCCTCGGATATCTCTGACTTTTAAACTGGCGCCATGCTTTAGAAGAAGAATCTCTGTGTCAAAGTTGCTGTTCATTCCACCATCATTCAAGTTGACAGCCAGATGCAGTGGCGTTCTCTGGTGGTCATCTGTGATGTTCACATTGGCTCCTCCTTCTAACAGTATGGTGAGCATCTTCAGTGGGCCTGTAAATGTATAATTTAACCATATCTGACCAGTTATAGGATTTCTAGACACAGAGATGAAATTTAATAAATGGTACCAATGCTAGTTTATTATAAGCTACAGCTGGCAGTATTAAATGCTCTATGAAAAGTTGGGTGCAACTCAAACACTGACCTAGAGAAGATGCTATTTGATAGCCATATTTGACCATTTATGGGATTTCTAGGCTTAGAGATTAAATTTAAGAAATGGTACCAATGCTAGTTTATTATAAGCTACAGCTGGCAGTATTAAATGCTCTATGAAAAGTTGGTTGCACAGCTGGCAGTATTAAATGCTCTATGAAAAGTTGGTTGCACCTCAAACTTTGACCTAAAGAAGATGCTATTTGATATAGTATTGTTTACACTTCTGTACAAGACACAGCTAGTCCTTATAGGTGTTCTTATTAAAAAAAAAATACAAATTAAAGATTAAAACATAAGGAATGTTTTTAAATAAAAACAAGAAGGATTTTCTAGCCTTTTAATAAAGGAATTATTTCTCACATTTTTATAATTTTTATAAGGTTTGTTCAGTATCACATATGCAGTTTTTTTAATATTTTTTCCAAAAAAAATTAAAAAATATCAAAAAAAAAAAAAAAAAAAAAAAAAAAGAATAAAATTTGTGCTGCAGGAAATTGATGCATGCTGTTATGTGATTTAAAATAATTCTTTCAACTTTAAATAAATGAAATTCAAATAAATTCAATAATGTTTGAAATGTGACCACCAAAACCTTTAACTTTCAGTAATTTTAGAATTTCAAACCTAATTCTGAAAAATGTACTCTGAACCCAATATTATTTATCTCTTTGAGCTCTAAACAGTATTTGAATAACCAACATTCAAGGAAATAGCATTCAACTGACTTGCAAAAAGCCTCCTGATCTTTAATAGTGTACCTTCTCCTTTACATCCTTTTGTGATGGCAATATGCAGAGCTGAGGATTTGTCTCGTGGATCCTTGGCATTGAGGTCAGCTCCACGTTTAAGCAAGCATTCCATCACCTTATCGTTCATAACCCTGAGAAATATTAGTAAATACAGTTAAATTTTGATAACTCAACTATATATACAGTCGAGTCCACTTTAATTGCATTCCGGATAATTACATATTCCTGTTATTTGCATAATATTCTGCTGCACAAAACAATTTGTATGCAAATACATACAAATAATTTCTTTTAATTGCATATGCTTTCTTTGTAATGTCTGGTTAATTAAGTAAACGTAGAAAACTTAATGAATGGATGTAATAAAAATGACTGGTTTACTTGTTTTAAAAATAAATTAAACTATTTTGGATTGACATGCAACAAAATGTATATTCACAATTTGAAATTTTGATTCTTAAAGATACACTGAAGCCTGACAACTGTTAATGTAACCACCTAATACATAACAAAAAGAAGTGTGTGTTCAGAAACCAGTCAAGAGAAATTAGATGGGATAGGTTTTTGGTATAATTATGCGTGTATTTATTTATTTTATTTTCAAATGTTTTTGTGAAGGTTGTTTCTGTGTATATAATTTGTGGCTAGGACAGATTTTAGGTGGGTGTTTTTTTTTATAATGAACTCCCTATACCCATCTACACCAAAAAAATAAAAAGTATTTTTTATGCCTAGTAAATATCTAGAAGAATTTTTTTAATTCATAAACTTACAAAGCAGAAAGAATTACAGTTGGGATTTTGTGCTTTTTTGTTTTCACATAGAAGCTATTTGGATCTGCATCACTTTCCATCAACTGAAAAAAGATATCAAAAGATAGTGCAAGTCACTGTACAGCTATTCAGTTATTCTGAAAATAAACTTACTCTGTTTTGATGCTGACACTAAGATTTGCATGACTTGTGTATCTTAAAGCAGATGACCTACCATATTTATTCAGCAAGAAGGCTCCAGAGCCAGCCTTAAAAACCCGACCTATCATATAAACACAATCTAAAGTCAAAACATTGTTTTCTGCAATCTCCAGTTACAATAGTTGGTCATGAAAATAGCCGATTTACGATTTATTTTGGTCAGAGGCCAATTTCTTTTCAATTCATATAAATTAGACACATTCACAAAAGAATTGCCATGGGAGCTTACCTTTTTACATTTTAACTGCATTCTTTAATTAAAATCTATTGTCAAAGAGAATTTTGATGCTCTATACAGACCTGCTTACCCACAGAAAACCCTTTCTGGAATCTAGGACCCATAAACATGATTTCCCAAGAAATGTTAGGGTTCTGTCAGGAATCTGTCACACATGACAAGTGAATTGTTCTTTGCTTCTTTGAATCTAATCTCGGTGCTTCGCTCTTCCTTTTACTCACCATCATGTTTCAGCGAAATGTTTATATGGGAAGTGGAAACACAAAACCTTGACGCTACGCATGAGCAATGTCATTCGACCTTCAACCAGGAAGTTATGCAAATGCTCTCGGTGCAACCGAACTTTGACAACTTTAGCGATGAAAAGTTTGACTGTATCACCTGAATGCCGAAGTTTGGGATGTCTGTCCAGAAATATTAAGGAGAAACCGGAAAGGTAGGCAGGTCTGTCTATATATTTCACACCTATGTATATAATAAATGTTTATATTTACCAGTATTTCTGCAGGGTTCTGTTTATTTGAATCAACAGCACGTGTGAGTGGCATGTGTCCACTAATGTCTCGGACATTGACGTCAGGTTTGTACTTGAGGATCATACGTAAACATGGATACTCTGGCTGCTTGTCCTGTCGAAGGTTGCCATATTCACATTGGGCAGTGTTAGCTAAGTAGTGAACTACCGACATCAAGCCTGATTTAGAAGAAATATAACAATGTCACTTTTGGCAGCTTTATACTCAATGTAACAACCCTTGAAATAGCCCACAGCAATCGGCAATACTGTGGAAATTGCTGCAGAGTTTTTCATTTTCCACGGCACTTTTTTTGCCATGGACTAAATTTTTCTTTTTTTTCAATGTGTATTTTTTTCTTATTATTAAAAATAAAGTATAAAATTGCTGTGGTCACTATTTCTCCACATCATTTATTTTGCCATGGACATTTTCTTAATTGCAGGGTTCACTAATGTAAAAATGTGATACAAATGTTTCACTGACATGTATATATTAACATTGTTTATAGAGGTAAATACAAAATAAATCATTGGTAATTTTAATACTAAAGAAACATAATAATTGATACTATACATGTATATTTATAATTATGTTTACATGGGTGCAGAAAGTACTCACCTGTTCACCAAATGTGAGTAAAAATTCTAAAGGACGAGTTAAAAAATGCAACAACCAGTCCGACGGGTGATCTGTATTTTTCTCATTAACAGTAATTTGTAGTTTTTTTCCCTCAAATCCGCCTCTCCTTATAAGTCATGACAGATAGTCATACATTTGCTCTGTTGTTAAAAAATTATATATTGTTTTATAGACTGGCGAACTAGTAGAAAGTTTTGTGGGCTAGTAAAATTTAGTTTGTACTGGTCCGGCGGGCTAGTGAAACATTTCCCTTCTATTTCTGCACCCCGGTGTTTATAAAATATTTCGTCTCTTTCAAAAATGTTCGTTCCACGAATGTTTCTAACAAGATTTATGGCACACTAAAATAGTTTTAGAATGTTTAAATTGAAAAAAAACCCAGACAAAATAAAATATCACAAATATATTTTAGGTATGATACCATTTAATATTTCTAAATGTAATTTCAAGCAGGTCCATTTAACATAAATACTTTAAAAAGAACAAAATCTTGATGAGACTTTCATTAACATCTATTACAAAGAATTTAAAAAGGAATAAAAAATATTTTTAGCTCTATGAAATCTGAGATATATACTGAACCAAAAAAGAAAGTATGTATGTTGAAACATTGAATATTTTTTTAATGTGCCATTTCATCATAATTGAAAACAACTGCTTACGCAACTTGTGATATTACTGCACACACACACCTTCTATTAAATGATGTGGTTATCTAATTCCAGAATTTCTGCCATGAATATCATCTGGTTTATGAAATAAATGACTATTGATTACATGCATACTTTTTTTTTGGTTGAGTATATATAATAAAACATCTGTAAAGTATATCCATCACCTTTAAAATGGTTGTCTGCTTCTATTTTATAAATTCTAATTACAATTACAAAATTAAAATAAAACGAAAGATTTTGTTTGTTTTTCTTATTTCTAAAAATATTTACCTTTACTCTCCAAGTTGACTCTATCTAGTTATCCATAAAAAAATGTGTGAGCCTTATTGGTTCAGTGATAGAATGTCAGACTCTCAAGCTGATGACAGTGGTTCAAAACCCATCGGAAGCTGACTCACACTAGACTACGTGTCAAAATAACCAAAGGTTTGACATCCAATAGCCAATGATTAATAAATCAATGTGCTCTAGTCAATGGAGTAGGAAACTGTCAACAAGTGGGAGTGCACACAGACACATATTTACACTGGAAAATGAATAAATATAAAACATTGGGGTGTGGGGGGGGGCACATTACCACTCCCCCCCAAGCTTTATACGACAGTGCTCTAGTTGTGTTGTTAAACAAAACAAACAACAACAAAAACATTGTGTTCATGAATGAAAAATACTGTAGTCATCCATTTGTATGAATCTATTGTCAAAGAGAATC
Source organism: Symmetromphalus regularis (assembly GCA_032355785.1). Lineage (NCBI taxonomy): Eukaryota > Metazoa > Mollusca > Gastropoda > Neomphalida > Neomphalidae > Symmetromphalus > Symmetromphalus regularis. Next base: position 8,446 of record JAULBS010030525.1, read on the forward strand.
TTATGGAACATACCATCCTCTCCATACTGATTATCTTCCTTCTCTGGACGATCATTCTCATTTTCATAGTGTTTTTTGTGCACAAAAGCATTCACATCACTGTTGAGTTCTTCAATAAGAAACTTAATGAAAACCCGACCACGTTGCCAGATTGTCTTAGCAGCTTCTTGATTGGCCTTTTCTTGTGTGCTTGATGATGCTTTCTACAAAACAAACACCCATTAAAGTTGTAATCTCGATATTATTTTAATAATTAACAATTTAGTATACACCTTCCCATGGTGTGCCATTCTTCTGTTTTCCTCAACTGTCTTATCAAGGTCATAGAAAAATGCACTGGCTGTAATTAACTAGTCCATATTTCAACTCAATGTGTTCTGCTATTGCTAAATGATCTGTGTTTAAAAATATCATGAGTATGATGGTGATGGTGGCATTTTGGGGCAATTTTCATTTCATTTCTTGTTTTTCGTTTTTACATTTTAAGTATATCTAAATGTAAGCATAACCTTTACTCATCTATCAACAGATCCCAGGTAAATTGCATTATACTTTTTTAGGCTATCTAAATTTTTTTTAAATGTCCAAGTTACAAGAGGCTTACCTTTAACTTCTAAATAACCCTAAGCTTATAATACCTATATTTATTACCTACGAGGTACAGCATAACGAGGGACATAAAAGTTATAGTATGATTTCCCTAGTATGACATAACTAAATCGTATGTCCTCCTGGCATTGTCGTTTAACAATTGGCTGTGTAAGAGTACATTTTTTTCTGATTGGTTGATACGACATTCCACAGAAATTAAAACAGTATGATGTCAGTTTCAAAATCCACGGCAGCTAGCAGTGTTGTGACTCCGTCACTTGACCCACATAACAATAAGCTTGACTGATTTGTTGCAAATGAGGTTAATCACAACATTTACTGTTCCCTGGTTATTACTTAATACATTTAACTCGTTACTAATTAATTCATTTACTGTGTATTTGTTTGCTTTTTTAGTATAAACATGTTCTTCAATTTACAGCTGTTGATACACGTGTACTCTTTACTTATGGGCATATAAATATGATGTCATTTTAGAACGGGTTGTGATTTAGTTTTCAAGACATCAATGAACAAACATTACTCCGCCATTAAGGATATATTAGTTTGTAAACAATGAATGGAATGTCGAGTTAGCAGGACATTTCTACAGTAATAATCAGAATATCATATTAGTGTCCATGACTGACAATGTTTACGACACTCGTGCCTAAATTATCACATTTCCCTCGCTCTCTCGTAAATATTGTCTGTCATGGACACTCATATAATATCATCTATATACTGTAGTCTATTTTTAAAATGACTACTGGCCCCGGTGGCGCTGTGGTTAAGCTATCGGACTCGTAGCTGATAGGTACTGGGATCTAACCTCAGTTGAGGAATGGGATTTTTAATCTCAACATCAGCTCCAACTAAAAGCCGTGGTATGTACTATCCTGTCTTTGGGGTAGTGCATATAAAAGATCCCTTACTGCTTATCAATAAGAGTAGCTGCATTGATGTGGTGGTAGCAGGTTTCGTCTCTCCTACTAACACTAACCTCTGTCCTGAACATGTGTACCCAGGACAGTGTGCTTGAACTTTAATTGCACAAAAATAAATATAACCAACCAATGTAAAAATGACTAATAATTATTATTTTGTAGTTCATATGCCAGGAAGTAACATTTCTGACATCTGGGAGCGGGATGTAGCTCAAACGATAGTGTGTCTGCCTGTCAACTGGTTGGTTGTTGGATCGATCCTTCTCAGTAGACCCATTTGCAGTTTGGGCTATTTTCTGTTCCAACCAGTGATCCACAACTGGTTCATCAAAGGCTGTGG
>JAULBS010030536.1:0-24366 GCA_032355785.1 Symmetromphalus regularis
TACAAGAGACCTTTGACAAATTTAATAATGACTGTATTTCATAACTTGGGTGTCAGGGCTTCTAAACACACCATGAAGTGAAAGTTGCTGTGTTTGGTTTTGATATATTCTTTAAAGCCTCTGATGGTCACACCCGTGACAATGGAATTGCACTAATATAAAAAAAAAATTTTTAATGATGTACTCCCATTACTAAGTTATATACTTAGTAAGTTATATAAGACTTTCATTTATCTAAACTTGTGATTGGTAAGTTATCAAAAGAAGTTAACTGATTTTTAAACATTGTGTTCACAGATGGGTAAAGGATCCTTCAAGTATGCCTGGGTTTTGGACAAACTGAAAGCTGAACGGGAACGAGGTATCACCATTGACATTGCTTTGTGGAAATTTGAGACTGCCAGGTATTACATTACCATCATTGATGCTCCAGGTCATCGAGATTTCATCAAAAACATGATCACCGGAACTTCCCAGGTATTTTGAAACATCTGTTTTCTTAAACAAGTTAATGCATGTTGCAGTACTAAGGATGCCAGAAATGTTTAGAAAATTTACATGATGTAATAAATGATAAATCTGGTATGCACGTTTCAATGATTGCAATTCCACAAATGTTAAGTGAAATTTTAGCTCAAAAGTCAGGTGCTTATGTTTTCAAAATGTATGTTTTAATTGATGAGAAGCATTTTGAGATTTTCCTCCTTTTTTAAAGGTTTAGGCTATTTTCGATTCCAACCAGTGGTCCACAACTGGTTCATCAAAGACTGTGATGTCCTGCCTGTGGTACGGTGCATGTAAGAGATCCATTTCTGTTTATCGAAAAGAGTATCCTATAAAATGTCAGAACGACCATATGATTGATGTCAAATAACCAATAATATAAAAATCATCATGCTCTAGAGGCGTCGTTAAATAATTTTTTTTTTAAAGGCCGATTGTGCTGTGTTAATTGTTGCTGCTGGTAAGGGAGAATTTGAAGCTGGAATCTCCAAAGAGGGTCAGACCCGAGAGCATGCTCTTCTTGCTTACACCCTTGGTGTGAAACAGCTCATCATTGGTGTCAACAAAATGGACAACACTGACCCACCATACAGTGGACAGCGTTTTGATGAAATCACTAAAGAAGTTTCTGCCTACATTAAGAAGATCGGTTACAACCCCAAAGCTGTGGCTTTTGTGCCAATCTCTGGATGGCATGGTAAGAGATCTTTAAAAAAAAAAATTTGTTAAGATGTAAGTTTTTTTTAATAACTACACCAATACGCCCTAATTAATGTGAACTGCCGTTCTGTTCGTGTGTCGGTTATGCAAAATTTACACAAATTTAACGACCTGTTGGTTACCTAGCTAGAAACAAGTGAACAAACTTCGGTTACCTCAGATTTCAAATTATTGTCCCCTGCATTTCATTAAAAAAAAGCCTACTCCAGTCTGACACCAGTATTAATTCAAACTGAATGTACTGCCTTTAATGAGTAGAAATAAAAAAAAATGTCCTTGATAAGGTTACTTCCAGGCAACATTTTGTTCAGTATCGAATCGCGATTATAATTTAGGCAATGACATGTCAATTTCATTGCTCGTGTAATTTGTGATAAGTCTTCCAATAAAGTTGAAAAGCACGTTCGATAAAATTTTAATTTCAAGAGTAAAAACAACCTTGTACATCAACAAGAGCATAATCAAGTTAATGTTAAATTAGGTAAAGTGTCATTAAATATATATTTACAAACTATTTACTTGCAACTTTAATATGAAAGAAATTACGAAAATCATTTTTATTCTATTTCTGACACTACTTTAGTCCCACAGATTTCAAGATTTTCTTGGGAAGTTGCAGTATAACGTTATGTAATAAGGATGTAGTGAGGAGAGATAAATGCTGTCACAACATGGTCCAAATTTTAAATGCTGCATTAACTATTATTTTTATAGATGTGAAAGATGGCCTTGGAATGATGTATTTTTCTTTTTAGGTGACAACATGTTGGAAAAATCTGATAAAATGCCTTGGTTCAAGGGATGGGCTGTCGAGCGCAAGGAGGGAAATGCCAGTGGACAAACTCTTTATGATGCCCTTGATGGCATCTTGCCACCCACACGTCCAACCAACAAACCTTTGAGACTTCCCCTTCAGGATGTTTACAAAATTGGAGGTATGTTGAATTGAATAAATTACAAATGTTTAATTACACTGCTATAAATAAATTTTTAGTGTTACTAATTGATGAGAAGATGAGAAATAATTTGCATTAGCAGATGTTGCTAAGCAATTGGTTTTTAAAACTGTTAATGCAATAAAAGGACATCCCCTATGAGTGATCAACATTTTTTCTTTACACCTGCCAGCCTTTTGCTTTCTCCGTAATATTTCCGGACACTCCAAACTGGCATTTGGGCGACAGTCAAATCTGGATTTATTTACAAAGAAAAAGAAAATTATTGCTCAAGTTGTCTTGCACCGAGAGCATTTGCATAACTTAATGGGTGATGGTCAAATGACATTTTGCACACAATGTCATCTGGAAAAAAAAATTCACGTATGAACATTACTGCAGAGATGGAAACGTTTTTGCAAGTAAACTATTGTTGCTTGTGCATTATAATTTATAGTTCTATTTGATAGAATTAGAACATATTGATGCTAATGATCATTCAACATAAAAAAAATTCTTTTGTCTTGGGTGATGCATTCCTGACATAACCTTAGATTTCCTGAAAGGTCTTTTTATGGGTAGACCTGTCTGAACATGTTTCTTGCACTGTTGTACCACATGCTTTATAAAACATACAGGCACTGATTTTCTGTTTTCAGAATTTAACGCAATATGTTTTTTCAGTGAATTTTATCATATTGTGTTCCATTGAAATGTTTTCAATTAAGCACACATGCATACATGCAAGTAGCCCACCCAAACAACTTGTTTCAAGCAACATGAAACTTGTTAGATACACATTGACATAGTTAGGTAATGTTAGTATTTTTTTGCGAAAATCTGACTATAAAATTTTATAATCAATCACATAAAAAAAAATGACAGTGTAAATTATCGCGATATGTATCATACTGTGAGGTAGGTGTATTGTGACATGGCTAGTATGTTGCAGGGCTATCTGCCATACGCCAAATTTGCCAGTGGTGAATTTTACTGTAATCTGGCAAAATAATTTCTTTTAATAATAGCTATTTAGGTGAAAAAAAATATTACTTTTCCAATAGACATTTTTATTGATAATTTGGCAAATGTTGTATGAAGAATGTTGTATGAAGTTGTATGAAAACATTTCACTATCTTCCATTTCAACTTAAAACATTTTATTTCTTCCAGGTATTGGAACTGTGCCAGTGGGACGAGTGGAAACTGGAATTATAAAGCCTGGTATTGTGGTGACATTTGCACCATGTGCCATAACCACTGAGGTATGTTTTTAGTTTTATATTCCAGTTTTTAACTACCAGAATATATAGGGGTTTACCTGGCATTTGTAAAAGAGGGGTAACTGGGCTTTTCTGATGATAACCTAAAACTTAAGGGTCCACAACTTCAAAGACAGGTTTTGCATTAAGAATAAATATTCTGTCTTAATTTCTATTTGTTCCATACTGAATAAATTCTTTTTTATGGCACTAAAATGTCTCAGTACACCCTCCATCCCACTCACTATTGTTATTCATGACTGAGTCTTATAAAACCAAAACGGTTTTGATATTTTTTTATAAGTGTCCCATGGATTGCAGTGTCTCCGATTTTGTAGGTCCAGATGTCATTTTATTGGTTACTTTCAGGGGTCGAAATTCAGATTTTTCTTTTAGTATTCCAAAGGAATAGTGAATTTAAAAAACCATTCCGTCTGAGAATGTATTATCCCTTTAAAAGTATTGATTATTATAAAACTTAACATATTTGGAAAATATCAGTCCAACATAAACGAGCAGTTTATATTTGCTATTATGTGGATTTTCAACAAAGTGCCAAAACAAACAAAAAAATTTGTTCAGATTTCTTGTAGTTGAGCTATTCAAATTTTCTCCAACTGAACGAACATACGTTCTAGTTTTTCTCTCTGGTACATTTAACTGTATTCATCACACACTTTCAATTAGAACAGCAAAAGAACTATTAACACATGTACTGCTCATATAAACTTATTATATTAAACAGCACGACAAGCAATCGCGTGTGTATCGGTGTACGTAGCAAGTGGAAGTAGAATCGAAGTCTCTCCCCACCTTAATACTTGTTCAATAAGATCATTTCATTCATAAAATTAGTGGTTTTATTTTAATTAGAATAGCAGCCAAACGAGCTTATTTTTGGAATAGTGTATATTTCAACCCCTGCCTTTATGCAGGTTTTGCAAGTCTGGTAAATCCCTGGTTATGAGGGCTAAAATGGTGATACACATGGTGAAATTAGCTGTCCAGGCTTTATATGGTATCAAACATTGAGCCCTTCCCAAAAGCAAATGACACTGAAAGATGTCAATTTCTGGACAAATTGTATATTAGTTACATAAATTCAGTGGTGTGAAATTTTTTTCCAGATAGTTTTTGAGGGTATGCAGATTGGGAGGGGGGTCTGGGCATATTCCCCAGAATAGGTTTTTGAGTTTAGAGGTCCGTAAATGAACTCTTGACCACTTTGCCGAGTGTTAGCAGTGTTCCCACCATGAGCATGGAAAGGCCAGCCTTTAAAGAAATTTATCCCAATAATTTGAGGGTACAGTCGTACCCTCGAAAGTTCAAAGGGTCCAGAATTTTACCCTGGCAAAAAACTGCTATTATGACCAGTCCCTGCTAAGCCATAGGACCAGATTTGTCTACCTTTCTGGTTTCTCTGTAATATTTCTGGACGCCCCCAAACTGTGGTATTCTGGCTATACAATCAAACTTTCGGCTGGCTGGCAGTAACAGAGATTTTGATTTATTAATTTTTTTAAGCTGTTTCGGTTTACATAACTTCATGGGAGATCGTCAAATGACATTTTGCATGTGTTTTAGTTTCCACTTCCCGTATACACATTTTGTGCCAAACTTGAAAGCTGAACCGATTCAAAGGACAATTCGGTTGTCACGTGTGCATTCTTGACAGGAAACTTACGTTTCATGTTTGTGGGCCTTTGATTCCTGAAAGGTTTTATGTGGATAGGCAGGTCTGTGTGACCCTGGTGATAATTCCTAGATATATTTAGAGTTGATGTAAGCATTGAGAGTGCATGCACTTTTACATAAATCAAGAAACTGAAATTTGCATTTTCACTTCTCACACGTTTTAGGTGAAATCCGTAGAAATGCATCATGAAGCATTAACCGAGGCATTGCCTGGAGATAATGTTGGATTCAACGTGAAGAATGTTTCCGTCAAGGAGTTGCGTCGAGGATATGTTGCTGGAGACAGCAAAAATGATCCACCCAAGGAAGTGAAAAATTTCACTGCCCAGGTAAGAAAATTGTTTACTGTATTAAACATGGGAACAGTTCACAAATGACATTGTAAATTAAGACCTTGTCAGATGACTGGTTAGTAAATTGGCTTTGAAATAAACGTCCATGCAGTTTGTCTGGTACAGTGTTATTTTCAGGGATGGAAATTGTTCAGATTTTATCTCCCCATGACAGTTGACAACTGACATTGTGAATTGCCTAAATCCGATAAGATTATTTTGAAGGGGGTGACATCCATTTTTTTTTAAGCCTGTTTCTCTTCTAAGCAACGAAAAAGCTCTCAGGCAGAAATGTTTTCTGGGAAAATAAAAAAAGTAGTTTTGAAACGGATCCTGTGAAAAACAAGCGAGTCGTTGGTATTCTGTGAACGATCACTTAGGCTATGTCAGACGTTCTCAGTGGAAGTGTGCATTCTTTTTTTCTTTTAAATGAAATATACCCTTTGTGACCAGTTTTCATAATTTAAAAAAATTGATCCCTTTTTCATTTGCCATTCTCAGCCCGTATTTTGAATGATTGCTAAGTTACGTTTGCTGTGTATAAAATTAATAGATGCAGCTAGTTCATATTGCCTTCACATAACAGAAATAGGGGTACCCAGAATTAAATAAAACTTAACACTGCAATCCTCTACATTCACGGCCATTTCATTTATTTTCAATTGTGAAAATCTAGTCTTTTTCAATTATAACCACGATAAGATTTAATCGTGAAATAAAAAATCCAAAAACAAATTTCTCTGCTGGAATCATTTTTAAGTAAGAAGTGAACTGCACAGTAATACTTAAATTTTATATTTGTGACATGAAGGTTTTGATTAAAATCGGGTGGATATTGATATAAAATATTTTGACCAGCACAGTGAAAATACTTGGGCCTTCATTTTTATTTCTAATTTGCAGTTTATTAATGTGCATTTTTTTTAATGCAGGTCATCATTCTGAACCATCCTGGTGAGATCAAGAATGGATATGCCCCAGTGTTGGATTGTCACACTGCCCACATTGCATGCAAGTTTGAGGAAATCTTGGAGAAGGTAGATCGTCGATCTGGCAAGAAGCTGGAAGACAACCCCAAGTTTGTCAAGTCTGGTGATGCTGCTATGATCGTCTGCAAGCCATCGAAACCCATGTGTGTGGAGAGCTTTGCAGACTACCCACCCCTGGGTAGGTTTGCTGTACGTGATATGAAGCAGACCGTTGCTGTTGGTGTCATTAAGTCTGTAGTAAAGTGCGAGAAGGAAGGAAAAGTAACTAAGGCTGCCCAGAAGGCTTCTAAGAAGTGATTAGTGGTCCCATCGATCTTTCGCAAGAAGGATCGATACTTCGAAAAAACACAAAACAAGAACTGTCATTTTAAAAAGCTCGCTCAGCTAATAGCTATTTCATGGACTTTTTGGTTGCTGCAGTCAAAACTTCATCGTAAAGAATTCAGAAGGAAAGCAAGGTATGCATCCGGCAGGTAGCGGATGGTATATGATTATTTTATTTGAAAAACAAAAAATCCCAATAAAATGCTATGTGTATTTATTAGTTTTTTGTTTGTGTTGAATATTTTTGATTTGGTGTAACCAATCATATTAAAGAGGGTAATAGCAGAACATTTGATTGGATGGTTGTATTGGGGAAAAGGACAAACCTAATCGGGGGTTGACATTAAGATATTTGCACCACTGGCCCGGGGATTTGTAAAGTTACTGGCTCTCCCATAAGTTATTGGTCCCCCTCCACGGATATTTAGTTTTAAAATTTTGATTAGCGACAATTGTTAATCGGTATCAATTGATTAGCAATCTCTAAAATTTGTATATCGATTCGCGACATGTTGCTGAAAAAAAATTACCCTGCATCAAGGACGAAAATAGTTTCATGAAAGTGGAGGTACGGCGCATCCCCCAGTCCAAAAAGTGAGAAAAAGTGTTCCCCCATCCAGCCAGGAGTCACGCGATATTTGACCAAAACCACATGGTTGTTACATTGATAGAATAAAGAGAAATACAAAAACAGATTATTATTCAGGCAGTTTAATTTAAATGTTTCTACCAAGCCATGATATCTGGAACAATCTTCTACATGTTATTTGTTTAACAACCCCCCAGCACAAGTATAAACATCGGCTATTACCAGCAGTTTGGGGTCACACTCTCGTTACTTTAAACGTTTTACATATTTTCTTTTCCAAGGCCTCTGATTATTTTTCCGCTTTTGACTTTACACCTAACTTCCGTTTTGGGATTGGTGGCATTTTAAACGATTTTCAAAGAAACGCGGCCCCTTGACTGCGAGTAAAATTGGGCATCCAAAACGCTGGCAGAGGTCATCACACGTAACGGAACGGAAAGTAACGAAATGTGTATTCGGAACCGATAACAGGAGGAATACCATATACGAAAATATTTTCGCGGCTAAAAACATTAACTATCGAGCTTTCGTTTTACATTTTCGCCATGTCCCCCGATAATTTTTTTGTTTTGTTTAAATAACATTTACCAAACTCCTTTCAGTTATTGTTTCATTTATACACTTAGACATTCTCGGTACACTATACACGTGTTATATGTATTTCCGTTAAGACATTGTATTGATTGAACACGCATATGATGGATGCGATTACAAAGTGTTATACTGATAGTACTCAAGACGTTTCCGTTGAGATTAATTAAGAATATAATACAGAATTATTGTTGAATAATCACATATTGGCCTAATCTTTGTAAAAACAAATCCACATTAGTGCCAAATGCCGCTTATCACGTGACCGTGCTTGTAACTGCGCTAAATACCGTAAAGTGCGGTGTTTAATATGACTAATTCTGCATAATTTTGAAATGGGGTAGAGGGAAAATGCTTCACAAATAGGAAGATAAACATATTCCATACCAGTATAATAATGTAAATAATAAGAATTGTGATGTTCGAGATAATAATGTGTTGAATGCATTACGGTACAGTGATCACAGCCAAACCGGAAATACTATCGCGGCACTATCACTGAGTATCAGCATGTGCACAATTTTCGCGGTATATTTTATTAGGAAAATGTTTGCGTATAAGGTATCCAAATAAAACAGATGGCGGCCAAGAAGCAGAAAAGTGACTGTGTTTTATTGGGTTTTTGAGAATTAATGACAGGGTTTGATATGATCATAATTGAGCGGTGGTCCGATGATTCAACATCTTGTGGCCCGTCGTGCCAGTATTTTATAAAACCTTATGGCCTTACTAATATTTCTCATTATTGTATCATTGTAATACTTACCCGTGTTGTCTTAGCACAAATATAGTCAAAATGAAGTACACAAGGGGTCTATAATGGCGTTAAAACGGGGTGTGGGGGGAGGACAGTGAGATGGTCTGTTCCCCCCAATTTTTAGACGGGGCATGTTCCAATTTTTTCCACATTCTATTCACTCATCACTTTGGAAATCCACATTTGAACCCCTCCCCTTTCAGAATTCCGGCATCCGCACCTGAATTAATCCATAGCTACAAACATTGGTTGGGGGTTATGACTTAACTCAATGTGATAACTGCCGATTTTATTCGACCACCTTCATAACATACATTTCGCATACGGTAAGTCTGTCACCACTAAGAAATGACGGAACCCCTTAGAATCTGCTAGATGTTATATACATATTATGGAACAGGCTATACATACTGTCTGTACCTAATTGCAATCATTAACTCTTATCAGGATTGCAGAAAGTACTTGCCCGATCATGAAATGCCAGTAAAAAAATTTGACTAGTTAAAACTAAGACATGCATATATGAATCTTCAGTAATTAGTATATACAAAATGTCTAAAAAATGGGTGGCACATGCCTCCCCCTCCACCCCGTTTCCTATGCCAGTGTATATACACTTGTAGTTATAAACCTTAAATATCTTATCCCTGTTCACAATATATTTGTTATGGATTGGGCAAAATGCATAATTCTTTGAGCCCAGGTACATACCATAGAGCATAAATTTGGTCAGCCAGGCCATTCCTCCATACAGGAGATTGATAACCTCCACAGTCAAAGAAAGTAATTCTATGCGGTTCGTCCAAATGAGACCAGAAGACTAAGGATTTAGCTGTCATTGCAAAGATGGGTGACTACAAACAAGTCCCATTTACTAAAGTCAAGAGTTTGATGTTCGACCAAAACGAACCAGTGGTTGTGACGTACAAAACTAACTTTGCCGAAGACTGGACAGAAGTAAACGTCATAGAGAAGAGAACCAGAGGCAGCCCAAGTGAACCACAGTTTGAAGTTCATGACCCTACAGTAGCCAAGCAATCAGATGGTCTGAGCAAAGCGAAAAAAGACAGAGCAATGCTTAAATACATGCCCTTGACTGACAAAATATACATGTCAAATCTTGTCAGGAATTAAATGTATGGCCAATCAGTATAGGACTGAGGTGGCGATAAGACCCCCCAGATGGTACTCATGTTGAGTACTTTATATGGTCTTAATTATGGCTGCAGGCCCCCATTCTCTTGTTTTTATTCATTGTTGACTTATTCACTATCAAATACTGCTACTAGTATACTGTATTTCGTTCCAACACCCCTGTATACATCAAGCCACTTTGCAGAGAAAAGTGAACAAAACATGCTAAATTCTATGATATAGAGAAAAGCAAGAAATAAATGACGCATTTATCCTACAAACTGAGCTGTACTTTAGATTACATCATTGTCTTTATCATTTGCAGTTTGCGCTATTTTCTGTTCTAACCAGTGGTCCCCAACTAGTTCATCAAAAGCTGTGGTATGTGCTGTCCTGTCTGTAGGACGGTGCATATAAAAGTCCCCTTGCTGCTTTTCAGAAAGAATATCCTATGTGGTGGCAGTGGGTATCCTCTAAATAAATAAGTCAGAACAACCATATGTTTGATGTCCTATAGCCAATGATAAGATAAAATTAAATGTGCTCTAGAGGCGTCGTTAAATAAAACAAACTTTACTTTCTCTTTATCAATAACTTTTCTTTTGGAAATGAAACAAAAGGGCAATTTTTTACACAAAATATTAAGAAAATATTTTGAATGTTGAATCTTTTATGTGAAAACAACCGTAGTAAATGTATAATGTAATAGAAATTATGAAGTGAAATACTTGTATATTCTCCGTACACAGTACAAAAAGTTTCAAAGGCAGTTTTTTTTTTTGGCATTTAATTGAACACACTGGTGTTTTGATCTTTCCTTTCTTGTGACACATGTCATACTAAATATAGATAAGCTAACCACGGGTTAGTGAAATATTTCTCTTTTAATTAAGTATCTATAAAACTTCAAAATATGATTGTTTTCACAAAATTTGCTATGTACATATACAATTTAAAAAGTAAACAAACAATGCTTAAACACATATTTCCACGGACCCTTGACCTAATTAATATTCATATAAAGAATTAAATTTAAATATAAACATTTGATTTGTCCATAGAAGTACTTCATTCAACTACTTAAATAACCACCTCATCTCGCTTTTTATCAATATTTTAAAAATAATAATGAATTATGCTCACGGACAAATAAATAAAATAAAAATAAAGTTTTTATTGCATTAAAGGTGTGACATATATATTTCTAGTCACGTGACGGGTTATTTTAAAACTTCTGAATATTTTTTGAGGCTGCCAAAAATACGAGGAGTTCAGACTTGAAATTTGTCATTTTTAAATGTGAAATAAATCGACCGACTCGACATGGAATTCCCTATACCATGGTTCAGTTAAAATGTCTTGAGTGATATGAAAACGTGATCTAGTATAACAAATGCATGTAAGTTTCATTCGTAATCAATATTTAGACAACAACGCCCCTTAAATTCTGTGGGATTATGCCTTTAACATTGCTCAGTGCTTGCACAAGACCCTAGGTGAGATAAGCCAGAGCAATGTTGTATAAACCAGCGTTGTACTCTGTGACTTCTCAAGTTCTATGAACGGTCATGCTCCAATACCCATGCCATGTACGTGTTCCATATAAGTGCCACAACGTTTACAAACAGCACTCTGTAAAGAAAGCAAAATATGTTACGTAATTCAGTTGAATAATTTAATAACTTACTAGTAGCAGATCCAGTAAATCCACTGGGGGGGGGGAGGGGGACGGGACAATAATATGATGCTGATTCCTCAGATTCTTTAACATTAAAAAAATTGACAAAACCCCAATACTAATATTAATTAAAAAAAATAGTTATTTAAACTGCAAAATTTAGGGGCACCCAGGCCCCACCCTCACCTAGATCTGCCACTGCTTACTATTGGTTGTACATGTTTTTATGAGTTACGTTTATAACACAATTTCCATATACAGCCTTTTGTTTTGGATAATTCGTGTGGTCTAACGCAGTAGCGGATCATGTCGGCAGAGGGGGGCGGTCAGTACATCCCCCATTTCTCGATTAAAAAAAAACAGACACCTTATTTCTATTCACTCATCACTTTTGGACACCCCCATTTTAAGACACCCCCCTACCCCCACCCCTTCAGAAATCCTGCATCCGTGCCTGTAACGTGATTTGGACAGGGTTTTCACAAAACTTGCTAGATCCATTTGATGTCAGGCTGAGAAAAAACTATATTTTACTTTCACTGCTGCATTCATAAGACATTAAATAACAGAACACAGAAAAATGGATAACAGTATTACACAAGGCCACATGATTTACCATAATACTGAAATAATATTATTATAATTATGTGCGAGAGAAAATGTAGTTCCACTGTTGTATTTTTCTTCATTGGTAAACCACTTTATATTCTGAAATGATAAGGTGGTACTGATAGGGATGCAGTTTGTGTATATTTGCATTTTGTCAGCAATGGATGCTTTATTCTGGCCATGACAACCCCTGAAAGTGAGGTGACATTTATGTAAAATGCACTGAAATGGGTGTGATTTAGCTTTTTACCCCATTTATGTTTGTTTACATCAAGACTGTAAACAAACGAGCTGGACAAGAGATGTTGTACTTTTGAGAGTACATTCCCCACTGGCAAATAAAGTTTCATGTGTAAAGTCAATGGCCTAGAGAGTTTAATGCAGGTACTGTGGCCATTGGACCTATATAAGAGAACATAGCAAAATTAATTGTAGTCTGAGGCCATAAGAGCTGTTAAAAGTGTGTACTAATGCACAAAAGTACAAACATGCAATTTATCTCCTTTTATCCACATTTATCTGCCAACAACCTCACCCAATTATGGGGCACAAGCAGTTCCAGATTTAGACATTGGGAGGCCCAGGGCTCTTCAGATCCGGGGGCCCCTCAACATAAAAATTAAATTACATGACAAATAAAAAAAAAGAACTAAAATGAATGAACTATTTATATAATTATTACATTTAAAATAAAAGGCAGTCTCATGTCTGGGGTCCCCTATGACTGGGGGGTGGGGGTGGGGGGGCGAGGGTAATTGTCCCCTTATAAGTCCGGCACTGGACACAAGTTGAGGTGGCAAAACCTTTTGGAGGCTGGCTCACACTTGCCTAAGTGTCAACATAATTAAATGTTTGACATCAATAGTCTATGATTAACAATTTCTATGTGCACTAGTGGAGTAATTAAAAAAAAACGCACGACACTATTAAATGATGATCCACTGTAACAAAGATATTTTTAGATTGTTTTTGTTCACTTTATAATGTATTCTAAAACTAGAATAATAAATAAAAAAGAACACTTAATTCAGAAGAATGAGGTTATTTGCGAGGCCCATTTGCAGTCTGGGCTATTTTCCATTCCAATCAGTGATCAACAACTATGTTCATCAAAGAGGTGTTATGTACTTTCCTGTCTGTGGGACGGTGCCTATAAAAGACCACTTGCTGTTTATTGGAAAGAGTAGCCGATGTGGCAGCAGTGGGTTTCCTCTAAATAAATGTCAGAATGACCATATGTATAACATCCAATAGCCTATGATAAGATAAAAATCAATGTGCTCTAGAGGTGTCGTTAAATAAAACAAACTTTACTTTACTTTGTTATTTGTCAGATTGGTGATTAATTTTTTTAACTCGTCTTAATTTCCAATTGCATTTGACACAGAGACTGATACTTTGTCAGGCCTGCACAAATTGTATGAACGATCGTTTCATTTGTGCATTGGTTATGCAAATTATTTCACATAATCTATTTACCTTTCATGTAAAATTTGTTAAATAAAGTTTCTATGTCATAATTACATGTAGTAACAGAAATTACAAATACCAGTTTAGTTAGAATACTTATGTTGGGAAGTGTAATGTATTCCCATTGGTTGTTAGATGTCGCAAAAAGGAATTCATTAAAAATGTGGCTAATCAGAAACTGCGATGCTTCTATTAATAAATGTTAGTCAGAAATCTTCGGCCAATTACGGTGATCGATCAAATATCACATGTGCAAAGTTTTTTCCAAATTCAGTTTTCTGGTTTTCATTCAACAAATTAAAATTTTAAGGAAAATGTACTAAGCAAAAAATGACTGGGTATAAGTTTTATGTGTCTACTGTAAATGTATATTTATTATAGTTCCTTTTTACATTTTAAAAAAACCTGTTATGCAAATAAAATAGGTTATGCCAAACAAATTTTCCGGTTATGCAGATTTCGAATTTGTGCAGGCCTTTTTCTCCACCACTGATTGATAAAAAGTAAATCTCACCTGTGCTGGAGAGGTACAAGATAAAAATTGATTAGCTGACTAGCTGGCCACAACTGGAAAAAAGAGAGAAAAAAGTCAATGATTCTTTAATTAGCACTTAAGAAGACCTTGAAAGAAAATTGTTTAAAGTTTTAGATGTTACTTGTTTAAAAGTAGCATTTTCAGCTATTCTTTCATGGAATGGTGATAAACTGCAAATTAATTGAGACTAAAAAAACAACAACCTGTGTTTCCTATTACATGAACATAATATGTGTGAAGTAGAGTAATTAATGCTTTACTTTTCACATATGGTCATGTTTAGAGTTTATCATTCATTTATTAAACAGGCAGTCTAAAAGACTTTTGAATGATCAAATGAAGTTCCAATGTTATTTCAGATTTTTGAAGGAATAATAAATATTATCAAGTTACAGCTATCATGATATCGGAAAAGCAGCTGGAAAAGGTCAAAAGGTACATGTACGAAATAAACAAACAGAAATGACCCAAATTACGACTTTCAATTTTTATGGAAAAAAAACGTTTAGAGTCGGCAATTTGTAAATGGGGTCGGTCGCATTACCAGAAACACAGGTATTTATTTTGGTGGTGGAGGGGTGGGGGAGAGGGAGCTTGATCCCTACAAAAATAATGATGTGATTAACTCGATATAAAAGGTATAATACTGTACACTCAAATTATAATGGCGTGCACTATATTATGTTGGTTCTTGCCCAGACGAATACTGTCCTCGGTGGTTCAGTGGTTAAGCTATCAGACTCGCAGCTGGTAGATACCCAGATCAAATCTCAGTCAAGGTAAAGGATTTTTAATCTCAGTGTCAGCTCCAACCCAAGTGAGGATGCGGAACACTGATACCACACTGTCCAGTGGTCTACAACTGGCTTATCAAAAGCCGTGGTATATGCTATCCTGTCTGAGGGATAAATGCATATAAATGATCCTTTACTGATTAAATTGATAAGAGTAGCTGATAATAAAGTGACGGCAGCAGGTTTTGTCTCTTCTACTAACTCTAAACTCTGTCTGGACAGACAGCACAGGTAGCTGAGATGTGTGTCCAGGACTGTGTGCTTGAACCTTGAATGGATATAAGCACGAAAATAAGTACAACCAAGCGTTCCCAAGGTGATATTGTTTTTTGTTGTATACTATTGCTTTTATTTACGGTAATTTGTTGTTTAAATTTAATGAAGGTATACTCTATATTTCCATGTAAATAGTAATAGGATGTTGGATGCACTTTTAAGTATTTCAGGGCCAGGATTCAATAGGGTCCTAAATAGACTGGTCATGGGACCAACAAGTTTGCTGGTTTAGTACAGTATTTTGAAAAGAAAAACTTTTAAATAGGGGGTGGCGTGAAAAAGTATTCTGTAACACCCCTCAGGTCTGGCCCTGCATTTTATTAAAGTATTTCCTTATGGAATTATCATTTTCTAGGAGTAAATAGCTTTATTTGATAGTAATTGGTTATGTACATATAATCTGAAAAATAAAACAAAAAGCTGCAGCCTAAAGCTAGTATCTCACTAGACTGGGACAGCTCGTGACTAGTTGGAGACACAAAATTGCAAGAAAATACGTGAACTAGCAACAATTTTCACTTGGAATCACACTAAATTGTTACTTATGCATGAATTCCTGATGAAATTTGGGCAAAACATTTGCCGGGAGTTTGCATACATGTCACGCGACATTCGCGCAACTAAATTGTGAATTTTTTGCACTTGCGACTGTCACATGAGTGTCTTGTGACATTCGCATGAATGTCATGTAACAGTTGCCAACCCTTCACAAAGTTGTAGATCACATTCCTCGCACTTTCTGATTCCCGGAAACTAAATTGAGACAGGTTCGAGACACCTGTGATGAAACATTTTAGAAACTCCCTCGCAAATGCAGTTCGCCAACTGTCACAGCCCAGTGAGATACATGCTTAAGGAAAATATTTACATACCTTATAGTTATTAAGAAGCACTGACTTGTAGTCCTGTGGGAAAAAAACAAAAAACAACAATCATAATCATTCAATTATTATTATTATTTAATGACGTCTCTAGAGCACATTGATTATTATATCATCATCATATGGTCATTCTAAGATATTTATTTTAACCCACTGCCACTACATACGCTACTCTTCCAGATAAGCAGCATGGAGTCTTTTATATGCACTCTCCCACAGACAGGACAGCACATACCACAGCTGTTGACAAACCAGTTGTGGACCACTCGTTGGAACGGAATATAGTCCAAACTGCAAATGAATCCAACGAGAAGGATCGACCCTATGACATTGGAAGCGGAAACGCTACCATTTGAGCTACATCCCGTAATCATTCAAAGGCACATATACATAGAGGACATAGTTCTGGAATATTATATAGATGTTATTAAACAAGTTGCCATTTATTATCAAATTTATGTTCCGAGTAAAATAATTTTTAGACGAAGGACATAAATTTGATGATAAATGGTAGGCGTAACGAGTTTTATATTCTATTTAACCAACCTATTTTAATTGTTCTCTCTGTATACTTTCTAATTGAGCAACAGTTTAAGAGAAATGCTCACAGTACTTGCACTTTTACAATATCATGTCATATTTAGTACAGGCAAGCTTATTGATCCAATGAAATGCATTGTTAAACCAGGGATTTATTTACCAGACTCGCAAAACCTGCGTAAAGGATGCAATAAAAGGTCATCTGCACCCCTAAAATCAGAGACACTGCATCCCATGGTACTTTAATAAAATATCAAAACTCTTTTGATTCAGTCATGAATAAACAATAGGGGGTGTAGTGGAGGGTGTACTGGGACATTTTAGTGCAATAAAAAAGAATTCATTTATTCAATATATAACATATAAAAATTAAGACAGGATAAATATTTTTTCTTAATGCAAACCTGTTTTCTGCAACTCTTGACAAAATTTTGGACCCTTAGGTTTTAGGTTGGGAACCTCAGAAAAGAAACAGGTGAGTCCCAGGGACCCCTCTTTTATAAAAGCCAGATAAACCTATGCTTAAACCAATGTATAATAATTCTCACTGAGAAATTAAAAATATTTCCCACTTAGGAGTGCCCACTGGAGTAATAACTATTTCACGTGTTCTGCTTTTATTATTTTAGGTGGGTTTTTTTGTTTGTTTTTTTGTTTGGTTGATGATTGGCTACTGAATGTCAAACATTTGGCAATTCTGACACATAGTCTTTGGAGGAAACCTGCTACATTTTGCCATTAGCAGCAATATATCTTTTATATTTAACAAATAGATGTATTGAAAGTGATATATCAGTAGCAGATCCAGGAGGTCTGGACCCCCCTTTTCTAGAATTTTAATTTTTTTATACTTATATTTTCCGAGTGGAATGGCTTAAAAATTAACCATTTCCTCCCAGTCCTATTCACCCATCACATTTTGACACCCCCTCATTTCAGAATCCTGCCTCCGTGCCTCTATATATAGACTTTACCACAGACAAGACAGCACATACCACAGCCTGTCATATATCAGTCATGGAGTGCTATTTGGTATAGGAAAAAAGCAATCAATGAATGAGTGCAGTGAGGGGGTTTGATCCTGCAACCAAAGCAACACAGGCGAACACCCTAAGAAATAAGCTAGACCCATTAAAGGCACAGTCCCACGGAATTTAAGGGGCTCTGTGGTCTAAATATTGATTACGAATGAAACTTACATGCATTTGTTATATTAGATCTCATTTTCATATCACGCAAGACATTTTAACTGAACCATGGTATAGGAAATTCCACATTGAGTCAATTGATTCTTTTCATGTTTAAAAATGTCAAATTTCGAGATCAGAACTCCTCATGGGGTAAAATAAATTGGTACAAAATTTTTTTGGAGCTACAAAAATATTCATAAGTTTTAAAATAATGGCTAATGGGGGAATACCTGACACGTGACTCGAAATATATATATATGTCACACCTTCAACGGAAATAAAACCGTTATTATTTTCGATATATTTGTCTGTGACTATAATTCATTATAATTTTAAAATATTGATAATAAGCAAGATGTGGTAATTATGTAAGTAGTTGAATGAAGTATTTCTATGGACAAATGTTTATATTTAAAATTAATTCTTTGTTTGGAAATTAATTAGGACAAGGGTCCATTGGAGTATGCGTTTAATGACAAATTTTTTCATTCATATTTTATAAAAATAAAAGATGATAAACGACTGAACTACCAACATTACCTAATACAATATTAACCTACCCTCTGGAGCATTGTTTTAATTGTGTTGAAGTTCTCTCCACGAAGAAGGGCCATACCCGACATGAATATCCACAATACATTTGGTGCAAACAGCAACTGAAAATAAACAAATCATCAACACTTTCTATTAGCCCAATCAGTGGATATTGACATGGATTTACTGGACTCGCAAAACATGCATAAAGGACACAACAAAATGTCATCTGGACCCCTAAAATCAGAGATACCGCGTCCCATGGGACTTTTATAAAATAGATCAAAACTGTTTTGGTTATATAATCAACAAAGTCATGAATAAACAATAGAGGGTGAGGTGGAGGTTGTACTGGGACATTTTAGTGCAATAAAAAATAATTCATTTATTTAATATAAAACAAAAAACAATTAAGAAACAATTTTTTTCTTAATGCAAAAGCTGTTTTCTGCAACACTTGACTACATTGTGGATCCTTAGGTTTTAAATTGGAACCATCAGAAAATAAACAGGCGAGTCCCAGGGATCCCTTTTGTTTGTGTGTATATATATATATATCTAAATCCTTATGCAAGTAAAAAAGCTTAAATCAAATCTCATAAGGTACTGTAGTAAGTAAAGGGAGATAATTCATAAAGTAAGAGAAATGGAAGATAATTGTTAGTGCTGACATTCATTTTTTGAAAAAGGAATTGTGTCCCTTATCATCAAAGAAGCTTTAGAAAAAACAACAAGAAACAAAATTCCCCAATTTAAATCATAAAGGTCCATTATTATTTTCTTTTATTACACTAGTATTGATAAAACTAAAAGGTTGAGGCTAATTTTTTAGGTGTGTATAAAATGTGTTGTGCAAAACCATGAATCTATACTCAAAATAAAAACTTTTAAAGAATGTGGGTGAACTGAGCAACCCCTGCCTTAACCCTTTAAATCAAATGTTCTCAAATATTTTTGACATTATCAATTGAATTTGATTTATGTCTTCAAAAATGTTTACAAAAATTTTCTTTAAGAAATGCAGGGCTGGTGAATTGGCAAATCAATAAAACATTTATTGCATTAACTAAAATCTGATAATAATTTTATTTTTCACCTGAAGCAGGCTTATTTTGAGGCCCGAGTTAGGAACTTAAAGTGATGATTCAGTGAAATCCTTGTAGAGTAATCTGTCCATGTTTTGTTACCTGATCAGCCAATACCATCTTGACTGGTGCATATTTACTTCCTCTGAATCCTTTATCTAACACAATGTACCAACCTCGTAATGCTGGACCCTGCAACAATAATGATCACAGTCAATGTATGAAGTACCCCCCCCCCCCAATAATTCCCATAAATACGTTTTTTTTTTATTCGTTGTTGAATTATTCTCTAGCAAATACTGATGTACAAAAAAGGAACAGTCCACCTAATATAAAGTTCGTTCCAACAATCTGACATGTCTACCTTTTCAATAGTTTGGTCCAGTCTTAAATAAATAAATAGAGTCCAGTACACTGAAAATGTGAATTTAAATAAAGCCACGAGGAAGTATTAATGTTTACAATCTGTTTATTGTTTGTGTTGTTCAGTGGAACTGAAGCTATATTGAAACACATCCTTGGCCAAAGCTGAAAAGTTACCCTCCAGTGGATCCCAGCACACATAGGAGTTGCAGGTAATGAAAAAGCTGACCAACTTGCCAAAGCAGGTAGCCGTCTCCCACAAACCCAATCCCCCATTTCATATGGATAAGCCAAGACTCTTCTAAAATGAAAGTTTAAATGTGATTGGAAGATCAGAAACAATGGATACACTGCTGATAAAAACAGCATAAACCACTTAGACAAGAAAGAACAAACCATAATTTTCCATCTGCGCACTGGACATTGCCGGTTGAAAAAACACCTGACAAAGATGGGTCTCGCAGATACTGCCCAATGTGAATGTGGTGCCGAAGAATAAACACCAGAACACATCTTACAAAACTGCCCATACTTGTGGAAGAGAACCGTCAGAAAGTTTGGACAGAAGACATGTCCCTCAATACAAAACTCTTGGGATCTCTCGATGACCTCTGGAAGATGTCACATTTCATTATCACATCCAGATTATTGATATAACATGGCCAAATTTTGATTTAATGCAGCAGAACAACAAGAAACACAGTACACTGAAAATGTGACTTTAACATAGAATATACATGTAGGTGTGTATGTAATAACAACATTTTGCTTTTCACTTCACCACCATATTAGTTTATTATTATTACACAACAAAGATAATTATCTAGCTTGACTTTTCCCATCATTAAAATGCAATCTGATTTGACGAAGATACTTACGAGAACAACACATCCAAATGCCAAAAAGCGAAAGCTTCGCACAGGATCATAGCTGCTTCCCTTTTTCTCTACTACAAGCTGACTTATAATATCACCTGTTGATGACAGAACACCTGAAAAATTTAGAAAATACCACCATAAAAATACTGTACTTTTACTGTAATTACTGAGAAAACTAACAGAATCTTATCAAAGATGTTTAACAACATCTCTGGTTCATTGTTTATTCAGCAGCTTTTACAGGTGCGGATGCAGGATTTCTGAAAGGGTGGGGGGTCCAAATGTGGATTTCTGAAAGTGGGGTGGATGGGGTCCAAAAGTGATGAGTGAATAGAAATTGGGAAAATAAGTGTTAATTTTTGCATTCTTCCACTCAGGAAAAAGGGAAAAAAAAAAAAAAAGGTGGGTGGGGGATGGATGTGGTCCTGACCCCCTGGATCCACTACTCTTTTAGATGATAAAACACAAAATTTGTGACTCATGGTTATTAGAGAAAAAACATCACTGTTGCACAATGGTTGTACTTAATTTTGTGCTTACTTTCAATTAAGGTTCAAACATGCTATCATTTGCACATAACCTCGCTTCCTGTGCTGTATCAGAGGTTAGTATTAAAAAGAAAGATGAAACACGCTGCCACCACACTAATGTGGCTACTGTTAGTGTTATCAATAGCACAAACCATGTCCTTTGACAAACCAATTGTGGATCATCGGTCGGTGTAAGTAATGTACATCTACACACTTAAGGCTTGTAAAGCATTGTGTTGTGGCTGGTTCTGAAATTAAATTCCATAATTTGGCAAATCACACGAAATTAAATAGTGAACGACAATATACCATTTTACATTAACATCAACAAAACCACTAAAAATAACCTGTTGATCCAGCCGTTGTTAACAAAGGATATTTTTCTAAAAGCCGCAGATATCTACCCCAGACCCCAGCCATTTTAAGGATAAATATTGTTACAACCGTAGCATAATTGTGTTTAAAACAAATTTAAACCTAAATAATAATGGGCGCAGCCATTATGTTTCTTTCGTTGTAGTTTCCTTCTTGTTTTCTAGAATCAGACAACAGGCCACGTAACGCCACGTGAGGAGTTATAGCATAACAATTTACACTGTGCCAACGCTGCTTGCATATGATTTATATAATATAATGTCATATTGCATTGCTTAAACGTAAGTAAATACAAAGCATAATGATTGCTACTGATTACATCATTTCTCTAAGTCTACCGGCCTCGGTGACGCAATGGGTAAGCTGTCAGTCTCACGGCTGGTAGGTACTAGGATCAAACCTCAGTCGACGCATGGGATTTTTAATCACGATACCGGCTTCAATCCAGAGTGAGTGCTCCGCAAAAGCTTAAACGCATATGACCCTTGATCTAATTAATTTCCAAACAAAGAATTAAATAAAAATACTTCATTCAACTACTTACATAACGACCGCATCTCGCTTATTATCAATATTAAAAGATAATAATAATAAATTATGCTCAAGGACAAATAAATCCTTTTTGAATGTGTGACGTATATATTTCGAGTCATGTGACGGATATTCCCCCGTTAGCCGTTATTTAGGAGTTACGATCTTGAAATTTCAAATTTTTATATGTGAAAAAAAAATCGATCGACTCGACATGGAAATTTCTATACCATGGTTCAGTTAAAATGTCTTGCGTGATATGAAAACGAGATTTAGTATAACAAATGAATGTAAGTTTCATTAGTAATCAGTATTTAGACCACAAAGCCATTTAAATTCCGTGGGTCTATTCCTTTAATGGGAAGGTGTAAGTCACTTGCACCGACCAGTGGTCCAGAATTAGTTTATGAAATACCGTAGTATGTGCTGTCCTGTCTGTGAAGAAAACAGATGTAAGAAATCCCTTGCCGCTAATCGGAAACAAAATAGCTTATGTTAATAGCTATATGGTGGTTACGGGTTTCCTTTAAAGACCACGAGACACAGAATACAATATGTCAGATATACCTAATAGTCGGGGTGTCTGTAAGCCTAGTAGAAGTAGCTAATTTAAAGTGGATGATTCCCCATTTATGGACTAGCAGTGTTGGCAAAATAGAATACAATTAATACAACACAAAGTTAAAAATGGCTTAACCACAATTAGCAAATATAGGATTGTTTCGATATATGGATAGGGAATGGGGGTGGATAGCTGATGACAATTATTATTATGTCAATGATTGTTTTCGTTCCGCCCCCCCCGCCGCCCCTCCTCCCCACCCCAGAAATAACAATAAGAACACACACTGCCACTGCATGAATTCAGAAACGACTGAAAAATACATCCTAAAAACTAAAAACACAGCCTCAAAATATTAAAAAATTATCGTTTAGAAATGGCTAGTTTTATAAAATTGTCGATCTTATAAAATATTTTAGCCACACCTTATGAAAAATTCTGGATCCGCCCTGTAGTATAGTAAAAATGTTTAAAATGTGATAACCCCCCACCCACCACCAAACTGTGTACATTAGAGCTTTATGTAGGTATTGTTATTTAAAAATAATACTCTCCTGTAAAATACTACAGACCCACGATCAGTCGAAAATGTATTGAGATCATGTTTCAATATGAATATTCCAAGGAATTATATAAATAAGCTCTCTGTCTGTCAACATAATGATTGCTACTGATTACATCATTAATGTCTGTCTGTGTGTCTGTCTGTGTGTCTGTCTGTTTGTCCGTCTGTCTGTCTGTCTGCCTGTCTGTCTGTGTGTCTGTCTGTCTGTGTGTCTGTGTGTCTGTCTGTCTGTCTGTGTGTCTGTCTCTGTCTGTCTCTGTCTGTCTCTGTCTGTTTTGGAACGGGATGTAACTTCTCAGTGAACCCATGGCCTTAACTACATTGAGTCAAATGCCTCAAATGAAGATTTATTTTTCATACAAAGACCCCTCGCCCGATTAAATATTTATGCCTCATTTAAAAAATAGTATAGTTACGGCCACGGAACCCATTTGCAGTTTGGGCTATTTTACGTTCCAACCAGTGGTCAAAAACTGGTTCACCAAAGACCGTGGTCTGTGCTGTCGTGTCTGTGGTAAAGTGCATATAAAAGACCCTTTGCGGCTTACCAGAAAGAGTAGCCTATGTGGCGACAGGGGGTTTCCTCTAAAGAAATATGTCAGAATTACCATATGTTTGATATCCAAAAAGCCGATGATAAGATAAAAATCAATGTGCCCTACAGGCGTCGTTAAATAAAACAAACTTTAACTTTACCATCTCTGTGTGTGTGCGTACGTGTGTTTGTAGTGGATATTTGTGACAATGGTTATTTATGAAAATAATATGTCATAATATACACTGTCATTTCACTATCATTTTTATAACTGAACAATTATGACACCAGCGAAACTTGATACCTGTTGATACCTGTTGATACCTGGTGTGCCAATAAAAATTGTACTTGATATTTTATGTTGATTACAGTGTTGCAAGTACAAACATTTTGTAAGTCGTTAAAATTATATATGGCAGTATATTTCAGTAATATGCTGTGATAGGTACAATAGCCCAGTGGTTTGAAATACAGCTTCTATTACAGTAGCGGATCCGGGGGTGGGGGTAGGTGGGGTCTAAAGGGTCAGAACGCATACTTTCATCGATTTTTTTTTTTTACCATTTTCCAAGTGGACGGACATAACCATTCCCCCCACCCCAG
>JAULBS010030537.1:0-10323 GCA_032355785.1 Symmetromphalus regularis
ATGGTAACAAGTTTAATATTTTATTTATTATCCCAGCCAAATGCTATTGATTTTCCCTAAAATGCTTTAGCTGCCCTTTTTTTTAAACATACCATAATGAAATACCACACAGACTGTGCACATAGAAACATTAGTGTGTTCATCCGACTTTAAAAATAGTTTCTATTTCATATTGTTTTTACACGATTTATTTTTATTTGTTAACAATGTATTTTTAAATAGCAATTTATGTTTACAACGACGATTAATTTTTATGATTCACTGCGTTGCTATAGGAACATAGTTCGTGACGCGTATGAATATCATAGACAATGTCATTACCATCAGTTTTTGTACGAGAACTTTCATTGGATAAACAGAACAAAACTATCCAATAAAATTAACGGTTAAACCAACGTATAATAATGCTCACTGAGACATTATGAAAAATAATTCCCAGCTATGAGTGCCCGCTCGGGTAATAAAACATGTTAAAGTATAATTGTATCTATTACTGTAGATATGTAACAAAATGTGCCACTGTTTAGAGGTTTCATAAGGGAATGTTGTTATACATATGCCAAAACTGCCTATCGGTTATGGACTGTTGTTATGAGGGAGCCACCAAAAAGCCAAGATATTCTTTCGAACCACTAGTTTCATAAGCTTTTTAACAGTGATTCTTTGGTGCAAGCCCTCGCAATGTTACCTTGACTCCTCTTGATCTGCCTTATACAGCAAGGCACAAAATAACAGGTGTCGCATCGCAATATGCGATGGGGAAAAACAAATGCGAGTCAAAATTATCTATTCAAAGCAAAAGTGAAACACCACTTTTTCTCTGAACCAATGCTACCTGATACACATATGTCGATGTCAAAGCATCTCACACATATATTCCGATGTATAATCCCTGAATTGATGACACTTTACAGTTTGAGTTCAGTAATATACTCTCACAAAGCTTGCTAGAAGTAGCCCGCGAATTGTTGGAAATTATTGCTATACATTTTACCAAAATTGCTAATCACATTTTAACATTGGTTAGCAATTTGCTAGATAAGTGATTTTTTTTAATTTGTATCTTGTACAGAGATGTGGCTTTAACTATAATAGTTGCCTCGTATATGATTTCGTGTATGTTTGCGATGTTGCGAAGTGTATGACTATTCAAATATTTAAGAATGTTATGTTGTACACAGACAGTGTCAGAGGTTGGCTGGCACACTATAAACTGTGTTTTGTATTGTTCACTACGATATCAAGATGTGACTAGAATAGTCTCATTTTGAACAGTGCGTAGCAGAACTAGTTGAGAAGTCGCTTTTATATATCTTTTAAGCATTGCAGGCACTCAGTAGTTCTGAATCAAGCGTAACCTCGTATCCAGTTCAAACTCGACACTTCCAGCCTAGGTCTGTTAGCACAATTGGTTGGTTTTATTTGTTTTTGTCTTCTATTCAATTAAGATTCAAGCATGCTGTCCGGGGCACACAAGTTAGCTTCCTGTGCTGTCTCTCCAGGACAGAGGTTAGTGTTAGTATGAAAGTCTACTGCCGCCACACTAATGCGGCTGCTGTTATCGATAAGCAGCAAGATATCTTTTATATGCACTATCCCACAGACAGAACAGCACATACGACGGCCTTTGATAAACCAGTTATGTACCACTGATCGGTATACGTGGTATACACCTACCCACTGAACCTTGTGGAACACTAGGTTGAAGCCGATACTGAGATTAAAAATCCCATACCTCCATTGAAATTCGATTTCAGTACCTACAAGTCACGAGTCCGATAGCGTAACTACTGCGCTAACGTATATTTGCTATTTTGAAAGGTAAATGCATTTTGGATCTTGAACAGTATTAATGCATTTGTTTTGAAGATCGCGAGTTTGTTTATACAGTTACAGATAGTTTATTTAAGCTGACAAATGGTTTTGATTTATAAGAAAGTCGTAATCAGAGATGCGAGTTCGTGTGCCGTTCTCTCGATGCTTGGCTTCGTGTACAAAGTGACAGGTTGGTAGTTATGAATACCGCTATTAAGTGCTCGACAAACTGACAATCTCCACACACAAGAACATTTGTTACAGTCGTGTTCAAGGGCAACTCGAACCAAGAGAAGGAGATCTGGTGATTAGGTTCTCGATTAATACGGTATGCCATTGGCGTAGCATGGGTCTTTTTTCTAGTGAAGCAAACTTTGACAAAGGTTTTTATTTCTCGTATTTTAATTAACTTTTATAATATTAATCACATTAATTTTTCTTCTGCAAAAAATCTAGTGAGGCAGTTGCCTCATTGCCTCAGTGGAAGCTACGCCTCTGTATGCACAGCACAAACGTTTTCGTCCCAAACAGACACGACGGAATGAACCCATGATGACTTCTGTAGATGACTTACATGGAGCTGTCAATTTAACTTTTGCACTTCCCTTTTATTTGTGTGTATATATAGGGGTCGAATTTCACCAAGGCATTGAGGCATTTGCCGATCCGCCCTGACCCTTTGCCGCAATAACCTCTCAATTTCACTTCTAACGAAAGCAAATATTGTCATAACCTTTTTCCCGCTTGCCTAGGTGCCCTTTCATAAAGCAACTCACAGTCGGCCGTCAGAAGGGCCAAAAGAGCAGTTCCAGGTTTTTACCTTGGCGCCCCATAGGAAATTCACATTTGCCGTTGTGCCCCTGATGTATCCTCAAAATCGTCTTGGTGCCCTCTTGATTCCTAGGAATTCAAGGCAACAATCACAGTGACCTCACACACCGACGTTCGACCACTGTATGTGTGTGTGCCATCTTGCATAGGACCCTGACGTACCTGTTATAATTAGGTTTGACTGTATACATATTGCAGTAAGTGGACGTCGTTACTTGCGTGTGTTTGTCCCAGCGAACCAGTCAAACCAGCACGCCGCCATGCAGGTTCTTACCAGAAGTAAAATCCTCCAAACACCGCCTACTCGGCCACTTCAAAGACCTTTGATGTTTGTGTAAGTTTATCACGTACAGTTTAGACTAACATTTCTTTGTCGTTTAGGTACAGATACGTCTAGGTGGTGTGCCTAAGTTTATACCGGAAAGGGGCGGAAAGAATGAGGAAAGAAAGCGGAAAGAATTGGAAAGAGGCAAAAAAAAGGCGGAAAGGCAACCAAAAAAAGGCAGAAATAAGCGGAAAGAGGAAAAAAAAAAAAAGGCAGAAAGAGTCACAAAGGTGGAATGAAGCGAAATGACGCCAAAAAAAGGAAATAGAGGCGAAAACTGTAAAATTACGGAGAACAGACAGGAAATGGAGAAGATAAGAAAAATAGGAAATACTTCGTATTATAGATATTAAGGACTAGATAGTATAAGCGAGTGGCAAATGCCCCAAAAGTACATATTTCTAAAACTCTTAAAGCTACAGCTTTCATATGTTGCATGATTAATACCCGATATGTGATCCTTCTTTACACCAAAATATGTTGATCTTGTTCACGGTCAAGGTCACATGTTTTGAAGTCAAAATAAAAATATTGTCAAAATTCACAAATTCACTGTAGATAATTTCTCACACCATCAAAAATATGAGTCGGAAGCAAGATTTTGTCACTCAACATTACGTATCTACTGGGCTTTTGAACAAAACAAATACATTGGAATTTCGGAATTGTTTTCGTTTTAATAGCAAACAAGACAAAGTTAAGTGAACTGCCCAAATTAAACAATTTCCCTAAAATACGTTTCTTGTTCAGTAACTTTTAAAATACCCTTGATATAGTTTATATTTTTATGTGTGGTGATGCCTAATTATGTTTTTAAAACGTGGTAATACTAAAAAAAAAATCTCATCAAGGTCAATATATTTAAGGTCAAATATAAATTGTCATTTAAACGTTAGAAATTTTCCAAAAAGAGTGTTATTTTTTTAAGTATGTATCTAATCTTGTTTAGTACACACACTCACATTAAACACCATTCGAAAGCTTATTGTTTCCTTGTCAAAATGAGGTACGGTGAAAACATGTCAAGGTGGTGCAGCTACTAGATACTGGAGATCAAAGGTCAATGAGTGTAAAATAATGTCCTTTTACAGATGTAGGGTATTGTGTGAAACATATTTCTAAAACTATTGAATCTACAACTTTCATTCTTTGCATGATTAATAGCAGATATGTAATCTTTCTTTACACCAAAATACATTGAACTTGTTCAAGGTGAAGGTTACACATTTTGAAGTCAAATAAAAATATTGTAAACATTCTCAAATTCACCGTATATCATTTCTCATAGCATCAAAAATATATGAGTCAGAAGCAAAATTTTGTCATTCAATATTACATATCTACTGGGAATAATTTTTAAAAAGCCAGTCTTGGGAGATTGGCAGTTCTCCTACAGACGGTCACGTAGGGATGAAGTTATCCTGTTTCGTTCCCGTATTGGTCATACATATTTAACTCATATTTTTATTCTTAACAAGGACCCTCCACCTCTGTGTGAGCACTGTCAGTGTAGACTGACGGTGCGTCATATTTTGGTGAGGTGTCCTCACCTTGCACAGGTCAGAACAAATGTTTTTGGTGGTGTGGGTGTAGTGGAATCGTTTAAATGGCCCAAATCAGATTTGTTCAAATTGTAGATCCACATCATCCCTAATCTTGACCGGGAGCCAATTACCTTTCAAATGATATATGATGTAGGGGTGTAAACTTCTTAAAGAAAGCACTATTGGGAGATTTGCCGCTCGCCTATACTATCTAGTACTTAATATCCATAAAATGTGAAGTATTTCTCACTTTTCTCTGTTCTCCATTTTCCTGTCTGTTCTCCGTAATTTTACCGTTTTCTTCTCTATTCCCTTCTTTTTGCATCAGTTCGCCTTGGACTCTTTCTGCTTTATTTTTTGCATCTCCGCCTGTTTTTGCCTCTTTCCGCTTCTTTCTGCCTTTTTTTTGCCTTTCCACTTCTTTTCGCCTTTATTCGACCCTTTCCGCTTTCTTTCCGTTCATTTCCGCTCCTTTCCGGCGTTTTCATAGTAAGAGAGCATACGAAGGTTTAGGCCAATTGAAGTAAAAACAAATCCTAAATTATACTGAGATATCAGGCGCGGATGCAGGATTTCTGAAAGGGGGGTCCTAATATGATGGATGAATAGAACTGGGAATTTTTTTTTAATTTCTCCGTCCTTCCACATGGAAAATATATATAAAAAATTCTAGAAAATTGGGGTGGGGGGTTAGTGGGGATCCTGACCTCCTGGATCCGCTACAGGATATAACAAGTGATTTCATGAGGTATCAAATTATCCACACTGGACATTGCTTTGTATTTAAATTCCTTTTCTTCTACAGAGTTCATGAGATTTTAATCGTTTTTATGGCTAAATAGTATTGAAACCGCCAAGTTATTAGGAAACCAATGAAAAAACTCTATAAATTATGATAATGTATAAGCATTTACCATAAATTATGATAATCCTTGTGAAAATTTCACATAAATTATGATAATGAATGACAGCATTGCGAACATAACCTGCTGAACAGGTATAGAGTTGCTTAGCAAGTTGAAATACAAACATTCTGTCCCACAAAAATAACTATTTTCCGTTCCAACCAGTAGACCACAACTGGTTTATCAAAGGACGTGGTACGTGCTGTCATGTCTGTGGGACGGTGCTTATAAAAGATCCCTTGCTGCTTATCGGAAGGAGTAGGCTATGTGGCGGCAGCGGGTTTCCTCTAAAGACATATGTGAGAATGACCATATGTATGACGTCCAATAGCCGATGATAAGATAAAAATCAATGTGCTCTAAAGGCGTTGTTAATTAAAACAAACTTTACTTTTACTTTACTTTCACTAAAAGAACACAGTGAACAGTAATTACCGATCATTTATAATTATATATATAAGAATTATTGTTATTTATTATTATTATTATTAGTAGTATTTATTATTATTATTTATTTTTTATTTTATTTATTTACTTTTTTATCATTATATTATCCTTCAACAACTACAATATAGGAGTCTCATTTTTATTATAATAAAGAATCTCTCACTAGGAGGAGTAGATTGTAGCTCAAGAGTGAAATGCAATGAGTCGTTGGGTCGATCCCCTTTAGTGGACCCCTTTGACTTATTTCTTGTTCCTGCCAATGGTTCACTGATGGTTTAACAAAGGTCATAGTATGTGGTAAAAAAAAAGGCATATAAAATATTTTACTGCTAGTCGGAAAGAGTAGTCTGTATGGTGATGACGTGTTTCCTCTGAGACGGAAATGCCGTGAGTTAGACGTTGATTAACTAATGTCCTGGGGTATCGTTAAATAAACATTCCCGGCGTTGTTGTTGTGTTGTTGTGGTCATCGTTTTTTTTTTTTTTTTTTTTTTACAATAATAAAAAAAAAAAAAAATGAAAAGTTAAGTTTGTTTTATTTAACGACGCCTCTAGAGCACATTGATTTTTATCTTAGCATCGGCTATTGGCTGTCAAACACTTGGTCATTCTGAAATATTTCTTTAAAGGAAACCCGCTTCTGCCACATAGTCCACTCGTTCCGATAAGCAGCAAGTGGTCTTTTATA
Organism: Symmetromphalus regularis; assembly: GCA_032355785.1. Taxonomy (NCBI): domain Eukaryota; kingdom Metazoa; phylum Mollusca; class Gastropoda; order Neomphalida; family Neomphalidae; genus Symmetromphalus; species Symmetromphalus regularis. The sequence continues at coordinate 6,556 of JAULBS010030537.1, forward strand.
TCCACTTTCCCACAGACGAACTAGTTATGGACCACTGGTTGGAATGGAAAACAGCCCAAACTGCAAATGGGTCTACTGAGAAGGATCGATCCGATGACCGAGCGCTACACAGGTGGACACCCTACCACTTGAAAAAAAAAAAAAAAAATTTAAACCACTCCTGGGATATATTTCAAATATTATGTTCCACATAGATTTACAAGGAAAAATAGTGTGGATTTGAATTAAATCAAACAAGAACCACTTGCACAAAGTTCTTGGAGAGTTAGTGACTCAAATATTTATAAAATACTACATTGACTAACAACAACAAAAATTAACTCCGCTCAATTAAATCCGTCTATTACGTTTGTAATTCTTTTTACACATGTCTTAACAAGAAAAACCTAATATAGATTTGAATTAAATGGAGCAAGAGTTCATTTACTACCTGGGAATTAGGGCACACTGATGTTCACATCTTTTCCTATGTATTAGTACGCATGGTCATGTTTAGTTTTCCGATTGCTGAGCGTGTTTACCCTGTTTCGTTCACTTGAGCGGACTAATCAACGTTCTCACTGTTACAGAAACATATCACATTGTACTGAAGTATATTATTTACGGAATGTTTTCTATAAAAGCACCCACTCGTGTGATTCAGTCTCTGATGTGTTACGTGTGTGTGTTACGTGTGTGTGTTACGTGTGTGTAGCCACCGTTTGACATGATTACAATCAGTTTATATTCCATCCTCACAAACTGCTATTATTTAATACACCTACTTTCTTGTAATGATAATTTACTTGAAATGGGTATACCTACAGCCCCGTACGCGAGGGGGGGGGGGTGCGACGGATGCGCACGCATCCCCTAAATCTGTTGAGGTCCATAAATGCAAATTTGGATTGGCGCTAATTTACTAGAATAACGTTAAAAACGAAAATAAAACATTCGGGCCTTCACAAACGTAACCCCCCTAAAGAAAATCCTGCGTACGGGCCTGACCTACTCCATGCTATTTGTTATTGGTTAATCATTATGTTAAAAGTTCAGATTTAAGTGTTAATTGCATTTATAAACCACTTTACACTGGTTCGCAATGTATTGGAGGACATTAAAATGGGACAAGAACAAATGGCTGATGATGGTTTATCTCGAAACAGAACCTTATATAGTTAATTCATACTTGCTCTACGAACTCATTGCGGAAGAGAATTTAATTCAGTTCATTTATTAGCTAAAAACAGGTGATGGCATTCTGACCAATCGAAACATATGTAACAAAGAGTAATCACCAAACAGAATTACCGTATTTATAAATTATCGGTATATAGAGTCTAATGAAAGTTTCTAAAGATTATATTGTTATTCCACACCTCGAATCCTCTTCCGAGCCTCACCTTCCGCTCTCAAATTCAAACATACGTCCAATAAAAACATTGCCGTTCATGATGCTACTACCATTGTTCTCGCCATACATTTAGACATGGTCATTCCCGTCATCTGGTTTATACCACTAATGGACACTGCGCCTTGGGGACATTATTATTACTTTATAAACACACGCACACACATCTTACTTAATTTAAAACACAGACACATGTCTGTACCAAGGAGTGAGACCTAACTCAGTGTTGAAGCACTTGACAGGTATGATTGGTCAGTAGATCACCATTACCATAGATAAGTCAGACCATCTCCCGTGATCTCCTACTATCAGTGGGCCCATTACCATGGATAAGTCAGACCATCTATCGTGATCTCCTACTATCAGTGGGCCCATTACACTGGATAATTAAAAGTCAGACCATCTCCCGTGATTTCCTACGAACAGTCGGCCCATTACCATGGATAATTAAAAGTCAGACCACCTCCAGTGATCTCGTACAAACAATGGGCCCATTACCATGTTTAATTAAAATCAGACCACCTCCCGTGGTCTCCAACCAACAGTGGGCCCATTACCATGGATAAATTAAGTCAGACCACCTCCCGTGATCTCCTACTAGCAGTGGGCCCATTACCATGGATAATTAAAATCAGACCACTTTCTGTGATCTACCATCACTGGGCCCGTTACCATGGATAATTAAACTCAGCCTATTTCCAGTGATATCTTGCCATACATTGGATAATTAAAGTTCCAAATGGAGCTTAATAATTGGTATATAAATAAAAGTCAGAGGTATATCCTGCTCAGTCATGTCATTCGGAAAGTGTATACATTATAAAAAAAACCTTCATAATAACGAAAAGAGTATCTTTTTTTCTATTAGTGGGTCATATCTACCTCTGATTGTTTGCATACAAAAAAATAATAATAATAATAATAAAAGAAATTTATAGAAGAAAAAATTAAACAACTAATATATAACTATATATACCATCGAGTTATTAATCTCTTAAAATGATCTTCACTAAAAATAAAGTATTTTAATATTTGCAATTTATAAGTCATACTAACGTACCATTATGTTTCATTTGACTAAAATATTTAATAAATTTGTATGCAGTTTTCTATAAGTTCGTCTCCATTTCAGTGCTTTTTATGCTATGGTCCTTTGTTATTTACTATGTACTCAGGCCAAAACAGAGGTGGGGCAGGAGGGCCTGTTGGCATGGACCTACGGTTTTGGTATAGGCAAAGGTGGACAATTGGGCCTTTTGTAAAGAATATTGATACTGTAGGGGATCCTAAGTACATCATATACACTACATGTATATATTTATACCCACACAAAATCATATATATTTAGCACTGATTACAAAAATAGTTAATTAGTAGTTTGAAATGGCTCAGCCCTATATTTCTCATTTGGCAAACGGGCTATTGCCAGCTCTGAACGGCCCTGGATGTAATGCAAATACCATATGTCTGATACATAATAGCCACTTATTAAACAATTTATTGAGGTTTCATTAAAAAAGCAATCATCTCTTTAAACATTGTTCTAATTCTCGCGAATACTGCGACTATATTGCGTTCATTTGCTATCAGTATCCCTGGTTGAAATGTATTTCGTAGCAAAACATTAATTATACATAATATACGTATCACGTGACCTTTAATCAGTTACATTCTACATATTTAACACTTGACTCTGCAACGTTTATGCTGATACATGTGTTTATATATGTGTTTATATATGTGTTTATACTTATATATCTTTTGCTGGCGTTACAGGCGGTCGTAAACAGAACACTGCCGTGTTTACGTTATCGCATAGTTGACCAGCGGAGTGATTTATGAGCTGCCGGCTTTTGTTGCCTGGACTTAAAAGTTGTGCATTGACCGTCTTTGATCAAAACAACGCCACACTAGATAGAAATCTATAACTTAGTAGGTAAACAGTGAATCGATAAGAACATAGCGTCAATATGACCTTTCAGGGTTATAATTAGACACGTGACTAATCGTGATTCCTGGTATCGCAATTGGTTGGTTGGTTTTCTTATTTTTATTAAGGTTCAAACACGCTGTCCTGGACGCACCGCTCAGCATCCTGTACCGTGTGTCCAGGACAGAGGTTAGTATTAGTAGGAGAGATGAAACCCGCTGCCGCCACATTAGTGCCGCTTCTCTTATCGATAAGCAGCAAGGATCTTTTATATGCACAATCCAACAGACATGATAGCACACAGCAAGGCCTTTGATAAACCAGTTGTGGACCACTAGTCGGTGTAACTGGTATACACCTAACCACCGAGCCTCAAAAGATTGAACAATGTTATTCTGATATGTATTTACAGGAGTGGAATAATTATCTTGAAACGTCACCAAAATCA
>JAULBS010030548.1:0-10322 GCA_032355785.1 Symmetromphalus regularis
TATTTAATGAAGAAACATAATTTTAGCTGCTTTGCAATTTTGTTCATTTTTAGTTTGTTAAACAAGATATACTGAGTTACAAAAGAAACGCGAAAAAAAATCAACGTGCATCACACGAAACTGTTTAACTAGCCTTAACTAATACAACATTTGCTATCTGCACAGGTTTTTTTCCGGTTTAACGGGACTCTATTGCATTGAGCTGCATTTGCAAAAATGTGACATTTTTCAGTTAAAGTGGCTGAGAAAAGACTTCTATTTTGTTTCGCGTTTCTTTTGGAACTCAGTATACCGGGATATTAGTTGTTCTTGGAGAGAGAATACATTCATCTTTGGCGAGCAAGTAACAACGTCGCCGTTTTGATATTGGTCAATTGGAGATGGGGGTTTTATTTCCATAATTAAGTCGGGTGGATCCAGGAATTATGAAAGTGAGTCTGGAACGATAATATTAAAACATTTAATAGTGAAAGGGGGCTTGAAAGTAAGTTAAGATATAATTATAAAGGCGAAAAAGATGGTGGATCATGGACGTGGTCTTTCCCCTTAGAACCCCGCAATCCTATACCTCTGACTGACTGGACGCAGAGATACAAGTTTTAACATGATAATGGTTTTGTCGTTAAGATTATCTTCACCTACTGTCGTCATAAAGACTGGGTGAAACATATAGAAGTATACTATGATGGTGCGTGATTACAATCCCAGAAATTGCCTGCGGGAATACGCAATATCTTTGAGAATGCCGCGGAGTTTTTCTTTCTCCGCAGCATTTTTTTTGCCACCGTCTATTATTTTTTATTTTATTTTTGTTTTAAGGTATTTTTTTTTCTTATTAAAAATATACTTTACGCTAAAATTGCCGTGGAAAATGTCTTGAACATTATTTCTCCACAGCATTTATTTTGCTGTGAACATTTTTTTATATTACAGGTGTTGGATCATGACATCGTAGCAGCATCGGGTACGGTAAAAGGTGTATAGCGGCCGTGTGAAAACAGTTCTATTGACAGCAAGTTGGTATGAAATAACAACAAGCAATGTTCATTATCGGATCATGTCTGAGCTCTGAACCACAGAGAGACATAAGTCCTCATCAAAGACACTTCAATAAATATCAGATGTGAATCCTTGCAAAACTAATACCAATTTAAGTCTGTCCACTGGGCATACAATAATGCAACACACTAGCGGGTCCAGGACCCCCCAGCCGGCCCACACACACATTTCTCGATTTAAAAAAAACAAAACATTTTACCATTTATTTTTTACCTTTTTCTATTCACTCATCACTTTTGGACTCCCCTTTTCAGAAATTCACATTTGGACACCCCCCTGTCAGAAATCCTGCATCCGCGCCTGCAACAGATGTATTTGTTTCCTTGTACTGGCCCCAGTGGCGCATTTGTTACTGGGAGCAAATCTCGGTTGTCAATGGGATTTTTAATGTCGATACCGGCTCCAACCCAGAGTGAGTGCTACACAAGGCTCATTGGGTAGGCAGGGCAGGGTCAGGTGGTCCAGTTGGCACGGGGGCGGCTACGATTTTGAGGGGGCCTACTTTCCCTGGTATTTAGCACCGATTAAAACATTCTTAATGAGCTGTTTGAAATTTGGGCCTGCATTTCCCACACGATTTAATAGAATCTTCATGGCTGTTTTCATGACAGTGTTCTTGTTTATTTCGATGCAGTGCTATACCACATCAATAGGGTGTAAGAATCTATGTTTTTAATTTAAAAACTAGATCCTGTACTTCCAAAGTTACAGCTGATACTTAGATTCGACTTTTTGTGTTTTGGCGGCCATTTTGCGTTTCGTTTTCAAGATCAAGGAGAAACATTTTAGCTTGGTATTTATTTATTTTTCATAATCAACTCCCTAAATTAGATTAAAAGACAAGATATCGGCTTTTAAATAAAATTGCCAGTAGCACCTTTAAAAGATTTCTATTTCTGAAATTTGGTCTAGTCTATTTTAGTATTTCAATTCGATCATGCCCTTACCATTTTCTTAAATACTACCTTTAATTTTATTATTTCATGACACGGTTTTGAGCGCCATACATTCTGTCGTTCGGAACTAACCTGCTTAAACACGGCTTATTTGCAGATTAGTTTAATTCCAACAGGTTAAAAATAATTAGCAAATCCGCACATTATAATTATACCATTAACCGTTACTTTGACTTCTTTATCTGAATATCTCTTGGACTCTGTGGGCCCGTAGGAACGACTTTAGGAGAGGAGAGGGCACTAATGGATCGCGTACAAACTCTATAATATTATCAGATTTTGGTTACATTGGCAAACATTAAAGTGTAAAAAAAGGTAAAAACCCAAAGCCTTCCCCCACCCCCACCCCCACCACCAGGTTCCTACGGGCCTGCTTTGTCTTTTTGAAGCACGACGATAACAGTTTCGTCATTTGGAATACACCCACTCCACTCCGTCCATGAAACGTATTCGATAATTTACAATTATTTTTAAAAGCGTCCTGTGCATCGTTAAGAATCCTTTCGTAAGATTACCACATCCAGAATTAAACTCTAAACACCGGTAAAATGTTCGGCTGTGTCATCTTAACACTAGCTGTTCGTGATATATGTATATTTTATTCACTTCATCCACGGTGGCCATTCATTCCGAGAACCTTTCTTCGCATTCCGAAAATGGGTTGTTCGATAGTTTGGGCTTGGTTCAACTTTCGGCATTTAGGTACAAACCATTTCAATTATTTTATCAATAGTATGTATTGACTAAATAATGTTCGGATATATAGTTTGGGAAGATGCTAAGTTTATTGAATGTTATTTATCGAACCAGACACGTTTATTTGGAAAATATTCATGATTGGAGTGGGTTTTTTTTTTTTGGATCTGGGGAATCCTTTTAGGCATGCGTTGGCTTGTTCTTATTGATTAACGTTATTAACCCAACGCCTTCAGCATTTCTAAACTTTGAAAATATGTAGCATGTATAAAGTAGAAATAGCTCAATAACATAGCTCTTACAGTTGTCTGTTACTTGTAAAGTGGTACAGCAGAGAGATGATCATCAAAAATGTTGAAAATAATTATGTGTCTGGCGCTGGCGTTTAATATTTTGTTTATTAACTCCTACAGATGTGACCTAACAGTATGAAACAAGTCAATTTTTCTCTCCGACGTCTGATTTCATTTTCTTTCTCATTGAAGGGATCGTCTCACTCTTTACCTGGGCAGAAAAAATTATATTCAGTGTCAGTTACTATTTTTAAATACGCGAGATGTCATCGGTACTCTATGGCTGTAGGAAGGTTTTTTTTTTTTTTTTTTTTTTACTCGCACGTTAGTGTTTGCCATTGTAACCAAAATCTGATATAGAATTTGTACCCGAACCGCCTGTGGCCCTACCTCCTCCGCCCCCACCTCCTACATCCCAAGTCGTTTCCACGGGACTGCTTTCATAATGACATCATAAACAACTAGCGTTCCTTTAGTGTCAAAACATATTAAAAAAAAATTAATAAGGCTATTTTTAGATATTTAATTTTATAATAAATATTTCAAAGAAGTTTCAAGAAAGCGATTTCCAAAATCGCTGTTTTTAAAGAAACATTTAAATTTTGAAAAGAAATAATAATTTTAATTCATTTTAATATTCATCTCCATTAGCACCATCAATGAAAGAAAGAAAGATGCGCATAACACCTAATGGACTACAACGGTAATGCATGAATTGGGTCCAAAGATATTTTAAAGATTTCTTTTATTATTTGAAAAGCGGTTCAAAGTTAGTTACAACCAAATTATAATCGGAAAATATATCCACTTTTAGAAACCGCGCAATCCACAAAAAGCGCAACTTTCATTATTGCTATTTCTTCAGTCCCGTACGCAGGGGGGGGTGCGCACGCACCACCCTAAATCTGTCGAGGTCCGTAAATGCAAATTTGGATTGACGCTAATTTACTAGAATAACGTTAAAAACGAAAATAAAACATGGATATCCTCACAAACTCACCCCCTAAAGAAAATCTTGCGTACGGGCCTGATTAGTACTATTATCATCATCATCATCATCATTAATATTATTACTGTTATTATTGTAATTATTATTATAATTATTATTATATTATTATTATTATCAACATTATTACCATTAATATCATTATTATTATAAAAAAAAATTAAATAATTTTTTTTTTTTTTTTTTTTTTGTGTGACTCCCTGACATGTTATCGAGTGAATGAATAGAAATGTTACCTTAGGTTTAATTTTAACATTATTAACTCTTTCTTCTAGAGCTTCCATTTGGACTATTTCAAGTTCCAACCAATGTGCTATAACTTATAATAAATGTCATAGTATATGTTGTCCTGTGTGAGAAAGCGCATATAAAAGATCCCTTGCTGGTGATCGGAAAGAGAAGCTTCTGAATAAAGTCAATATGTCTGACATCTAATACGAGTTTAATAAACAATGTGCTTGGGTGTCGTTAAACAACCAACCCTTTGTTTTTCTACTTGGTTGGTTGTACATATTTTCTTGCTTATATTCAGGTTCAAGCACGCTGCCCCGTGCTGTCTGCCAGAATAGAGAGTAGAGTCAGTAGTAGAAAACGAAATTCACTGCCGTCAAACTAATGGGACTACTCATACCGATAGGAATCTTCTACATACATTGTCCCACAGACAGGATAGCACAAATCAGGCCTTCAATAAACCAGTTGTGGACCACTGGCCGGTGTAGGTGATGTATACCAGGGGCGTTGGAACGAAATTAATATGGGGGGAGCTGCTCCCGTTTCTGAACATCAGAATTTCCCAGTGAATAATTTAACTATTAATAAGAACATGCCACCAATCACCCCCTCCTCCTCCCCCGGTTCCAACGCCCCTGATACCTACCTACTGAGTCTTGAGTACTAAGTTTCATGCCTCGACTGATATTTGATCTCAGTACCGACAAGTTGCGAGTTCCATAGCTTAACCATTACACCAAACAACTGGGGTGGGTTTAATTTTTACTTGTAGCTTACCTGGGCTGTATGGATAGGTCAGCTGCTCAATAAACCAGTTGTGGACCACTGAACGGTGTAAGTGATGTATACCTACCTACTGAGTCATGAGTATTAAATTCCATGCCTCCACTGATATTTGATCTCAGTACTGACCAGCAGCGAGTCCGATAGTTTAACCATTACACCAAACAACTGGGACGGGTTTTAATTTTTACTTGTAGCTTACCTAGGGTGTTTGGATAGATCAACTGCGCCAGAATTAACGTTGTACCTGAACGTCATGTCGGTGACTCAGTGTCGGCAGTACTGCAAAGGACATAACATGACGCAGGCTGGTGTTCTGTCTTCGAGCTGTCATTGCTTCAATGACCTCACGTCGCCTTCGTATGACGGACAGTGCAACGCCACGTGTTACGATTCACGTGTTCAAACCTGCGGATCTCATGATGAGATGTTCATGTCTGTGTACAACACTGGTAAGTACAGATTGTAAAGTAAAGTTTGTTTTATTTAACGACGCCTCTAGAGCACACTGATTTTTATATTATCATCGGCTATATTATCATTCTGACATATGTTTTAGAGGAAACCCGCTGCCGCCATATTGGCTACTCTTTTCGATAAGCAGCAAGGGATCGTACAGATTGTAATCGATATAAAAAAAAAAAAATTAAAGATTAAAGGAGCGAGATGTAGCTCAAACGGTAGCGTGTCCGCCTGTGAAGCTGTCGGTCGTCGGATCGATCCTTCTCAGTGGATCCATTTGCGGTTTGGGTTATTTTTCCATTCCAACCAGTGGGCCACAACTGGTTCATCAAAAGCCGTGGTATGTGTTGTCCTGTCTGTGGGACAATGCATATAAAAGACCCCTTGTTGCTTATCGGAAAGAGTAGCCTATGTGGCGGCAGCGGGATTCCTCTAAATACATATATCAGAATGACCATATGATTGACGTCCAATACCCGATGATAAGATAAAAATCAGTGTAATCTAGAGGCGTCATTAAATAAAACAAACTTTAGGGATACTAAAATTTTATACGAGGACACTTCAAAACATTCTCGGCCTCACCCACAAAACGTCACAAAAAATGGCCAAAATGCTTCTTTTTTTTTCTGAAGTAGAACCAATAAGACTGCTATTTTTGGACTCGGCAACATTTTTTACATATAGTAGACTTATCAAACCTCCCTTACCTAAAATTCTGATTAACGATCTCTATCTCTTGGAGTAATGGGGCAACAGTTCAAAGCTCAATTTGGCTGCTTCTGCTGCTGTTGTATGTCTAATTGTGTGTGTGTGATTGTGTATGTGATTGTGTGTATGATGGTGTGTGTGTAATTTTGTGTGTATGGTGTGTCGTGCTGTGTTGTGTTGTGTTGCGTGCATTAAGAATGTGGTTGTATTTGTGATGTTTATTAGTAAAAGGTGTTACATTATTGGACACCTGTACTATACCTTTAATTACTTTGTCTTATTTATCTTACAGCCACACCTGACCTGAACAGACCTGTACACTGTGAAGATTTATTTCAGTCTGGAATAACAGAGCCAGGTCCATATGTTATATATCCAGCCGGAGATCCGGTGTATGTGGAATGCTTCGTAACAGGTAGATGTCCATGCAGTAACAGAGCCAGGTCCATATGTTATATATCCAACCGGTGATCCGGTGTATGTGGAATGCTTCGTAACAGGTAGGTGTCCATGCAGTAACAGAGCCAGGTCCATATGTTATATATCCAGCCTGAGATCCGGTGTATGTGGAATGCTTTGTAACAGGTAGGTGTCCATGCAGTAACAGAGCCAGGTCCATATGTTATATATCCAGCTGGTGATCCGGTGTATGTGGAATGCTTTGTAACAGGTAGGTGTCCATGCAGTAACATAGCTAGGTCCATGTTATATATCCAGCCAGAGATCCGGTGTATGTGGAATGCTTTGTAACAGGTAGGTGTCCATGCAGTAACATAGCTAGGTCCATATGTCCAGGATTACAAACCCCCTGGATCCCGCTTCGGATCCGCTACTGAAAACACATTCTCATTGGTCATTGATGTGGTAAAGGGTTTGTAGGTTGCATCTTACCAAATCACGTGATTTTGCAGGTCAGAGTTCGAGTTTCACCGTCACATCTAACCTCAGCTATGATTGATAGATATATTAGGCAGTGGGTATTTTGTAAATACTATGGCACTTACTCAGTAATTTCAGTATCTTTTTTAGCAGAATAGTTATTATATCAGTGACACTTGGTACTTGTTGATAAAAACATTGCAAGTGACTGAGTTTGTCAAATGATAAAACACTGTAAAATGCTATGTGACAGTATATTTTCTTTCAGTCCTAGTTAATTGCAGGTGTCACACTGTATGCTTGTACACTGGTCCAGTGGTTTGAAACGTTGATTCTATTACTTTTATTAAGAAATATTACTATGGTCGTCAGTGGGATTTGATTTTGTCCAATGATTTCTGTAGAGCTCCGTCACTGGGAGCTTCAGCCTAAGCTCCTGCTTGGGCTATTCCTAGGATTGGTTGGTTGGTTGGTTGGTTGGTTGGTTGGTTGGTTGGTTGGTTGGTTGGTTGGTTGTATTTATTTTGTAGCTTATATCACAGTATGCTGTACTGGGCACACAACTACACTTACTGTGCTGTCTGTCCAGGACAGAGGTTAGTGTTAGTCGGAGAGAGGAAACCCTTTGCCGCCACACTAATGAGGCTACTCTTATCGATACGCAGCAAGGAATCTTTTATATATACTATCCACAGATAGCATAGCACATACCACGGCCTTTGTTAAACCAGTTGTGGATCACTGGTCGGTGTAAGTGGTATACACCTACCCACTGAGCCTTGCGGGGCACTCACTCTTTGTTGGAGCTGATACTGAGATTGAAAATCCCATGCCTCGACCGAGATTTGATCCTAGTACCTACCGGCCCTAGTCCGATAGCTTAACCACTGAACTACGATGACAGGTAAATTGTTCGGATTGGTCGAAGGGTAGGGGCTAGACTCATTTGGACTACGGATAAAGTAACAAACAGAAACCTCGAATGCTTTACATGGTATTGAGTAGCACAAGTTTTCTAACAAACTGGAAAACCATGTATCAACAGTTGTAACGATTAAACTTCTAAACAGTATTCTTTCACAACTTGTCCTTTCAGGACCACAGTATGAGCCTATTTTGCGTAATATAGACGGGAACCTCACAGCATCGTCAGAATATTCTTCCTTCACTGCGGACAAAGCCAGGTATGGGTTCTTACATAGAAGTTATTAAACGGGTTGCCATTTCATATCAAATTTTTGTACCTCGTGAAATAATGTTTATTTGTCACGTGACCAAGAAAAATTATTTCACGATTGACAAAAATTTGTTAATAAATGATAACGAGTTTGATATTCCGTTTATTATCCCAGACAAATGTAATTGTTCTATTCTTTAAATATATTTAGTACAGGCAAGCTTATTGGTCATAACGGCCAGAGTGGCATAATGAAATGCTCTGTTAAACCAATGCTGATTATTTCTCAGTGGAAAAATAACAATAAATAGGTACCGTGTTATGGGTGCCTACTAGGGTAATAAATATATTTACTACAATCAAACCTCGTTATCTCAATGTTGAAGGACCCAAACCAACATAAAAACGTTGAGATATCGGTGGTTCGAGACAAACATGATTACTGCTAGTCAGAATTTTGATCAAACGTATACACCTCCATATGGAGCGGGATCTAACTCAAACGGTAGCGTGTCCGCCTGTGAAGTTGTCAGTCGTCTGGTCGATCCTACTCAGTGGACCCATTTGCAGTAGCCTATGTGGCGGCAGCGCGTTTCCTCTAAATAAATATGTCAGAATGACCATGTGATTGACGTCCAATAGCCGATGGTAAGATAAAAATTGATGTGTTCTAGAGGCGTCGTTAAATCAAACAAACTTTACTTTTTCTATTTTCTGACAGTAAATTGATTTAAACGCATAGTCCCACGGCCCCTTGACCTAATTAATTTCCAAACAAAGAATTACTTTTAATTATAAACATTTCATTTGTCCATAAAAAAAACTTCATTCAGCTACTCACATAACTACCTCATCTCGCTTATATTATAAATATTTTTAAAATAATAATGAATTGTGGTCACGGACAAATAAATCATAAACCATAAACTCGACATGGAATTGCCTATACCATGGTACAGGTAAAACGTCTTACGTGATATAAAAAAGAGATCTAGTATCACAAATGCATGTAAGTTTCATTTGTAATTAATATTTGGAGCACAAAGACCTATAAATTCCGTGGGACTATGCCTTTAACTTACTAAGTTGTTACTTTATTAAATGCAAAGAAATTATTTGGAGGACTGCGACTTTGTAGATTTATGAGACTGCCCGTTTAAAAACAAATAGTGCAACCCTTTCTCTCATTTATAAATCATTTAAAACAATCCCACACCTATGTCATCAAATAAAACAAATATTGCCAATCAGGTGCGGATGCAGGATTTCTGAAAAGTGGGGTTCCAAAAGTGATGAGTGAAAAAACGGTTAATTTTCATGTCCTTCCACTCGGAAAAGGGTAAAATTAAAAATCAAGGAAAGGGGGGACCTGACCCCCTGGACCTCCCTTGATCCGCTACTGGTTATGCTTGTGTCTGGAAAATATTTCTAAAACGTAGTTCCCCAAACATTTGTCATGAATCATTGATACAATTATTGTCTTTGCAATTTTCTGAATTACAGAATTCTGTCCGAGTTCATCTCTACTGATGCGTGGAAACCCGAATCGTTTGACAGTGACCCTTGGATACAGACAGTCTTAGACACGGAGTACCTTATAACTGCCGTCACAGTTCAAGGTTAGTAACAGTTACTTTTCCTTACTCGGTGGCATCGTACAAAATCACGTGATTCTCTTGTCAGAGTCCGAAATGAATGAAACCTCAGCTGTGATTGGTAGATATATGAGGCAGTGGGTATCTGTGTAAATACTAGTGGATATACCCTGTAATTTCATTGTCATTTTTATCATAATCATTATTACATCAGTGACACTTGATACTTGTTGATAGCTGGAGTGACAAAAACATTGTAAATGACATTTTGTTCGGATCTGAGGATGTCCAATGTAAACACCTCGCAAGTTATTAAAATGCTATGTGACAGTATATTTTCTTTGAGTCCCAGTTAATGGGACGCGTCGGACTGTATATATGTATACTGGTCCAGTGGTTTGAAACGTTGCATCTATTACTTTATTAAGAAATGTTATTATGGTTGTCAATGGGATTTTATTTTGTCCAATG
>JAULBS010030559.1:0-10322 GCA_032355785.1 Symmetromphalus regularis
CGTGATGTGTGCTTAGATAGTTCAGGGCCATTATTGAAGGTGATGGATACGCAGCGTGCCAAACAATCTGAACGTACTCACGACGATCTTACAATAAAATTTAATACTGCGTATACCACTGTCAAAGACATGGTAGACAGACAGGCACACACACACAAAATGTGTCTTATAAATATCTTTTTTGGCACCTAAAAAAATTAAAACCAAGGTGCCATCTGGCTCCTACACAAAAATGTTAAGGAAGAGGGATGAATTAGCAGCTCAACCTTACATCAGGTAAAACAAAACAATACCAGTGTCCCTATGAGATCTATTGGGAGCCATTAACAACTTGGAAAATCAATATGATAAGTAATGTCACAACTGACTGCTGTAATTAGTGTGTTGTCATGTGTAAGTAGCAAACAGTAATTTTCCTGTTAGTATTTTTCCATGTTTGTACAACAATCAATTTATTTTATTTTTAACTTGTTCAAGTCAACAGATTAACACCAGTGCTGTAGCCAGAGGTGGAAAACAGACGAGGCAGATCTGAAGAAGGCCCCACTGCATAAAGTAGATTCATACAATTTTATAAGCATGGTCGAATAAAACAGATGAGGCAGATCTGAGGAAGGCCCCACTGTATAAAGTAGATTCATACAGTTTTATAAGCATGGTCAATTGCCTCGTCTGCCTCAATGCTGGCTACAACACTGATTATTATAAAAACTGAAATAGAAAATCAAATCAATATGAAATGTGCAGCCGTTGCTCTAATTGTGTAATAATTAAATTTAAAATATAATACCAATGAAAAGAATTGAAGTAAAATGAAAGAGAAACGACAGTTAATCCATACAGGTTTTAAACTTGTGTGTCCTTGTGATTAAATGATGGGTGCTTATCCTTTTTTTTATAAAAAAGAGCCTAATTTCATTAATATCTTGACAAAGAAGAGGCTTATTCAAAGACATGGCCCAAGGGCCTATTTCCAGTCAAATAATCGTGATACTGATAAGCCTACACAAAACTATCACAAAACATATCGAGTTGATTACACCATTAATTAGTACACATATGCAAAATTGTCACTTTTCATTAGTACCGCACCATATAATTCTAGAAAGATAAACTGAATTTCATAAGGATGTGATAATTTAAAAAAAGAATGGATTTTTTGTTTTAAGTTATCAGAAAGAGTGAAAGACAATTGTTTTTAAGATGTTTATTAACAAATACACACTAGTATAAAAAGTAACTAACACAAACCAAAAAAGTATGCCATCAAATACTGAAAATACACCAGAAGCTAAAAATTGTTTGTGTTGACAGTTGAGCATCTCCACCCTGTCTGTTAATCACTCACTGCGCCTCAAAATCTTAACTCCACCCTGTCAGGCCCTTAGTGTCTATAAGACTTTCTAGCGTTAAGTTTGAAGGCTGACATAATTATAATATACTGACAGTTGGTACATATAAGCAGTGTTTTATTATTTTGTGACAAACACAAATCTTTTTAGAAAGATATGAAAATATATAAATAATTAAGAAACTAACTTCAAAAACTTCTTACCTAATCTGTCAACCATCTTCGGTCATTAGAACTGCGCATATTTATATTGCTACGTCCAAGGAATATATTTGGTATTGGACTGTGGACCAGTCAGCATTCGGCTCTTCTTGGCAAATTTACGAAAGGACTCGTGACACCTCGGTAGCGTTACCATTTCATTCGGAATGCCTCGACTTGATTCGTAAATTGGTCGGACAGTTCCGTGTGAGGTCATTTCCTTATGAAAAGTCACATGATTCTCATAGACCAATTTCCAAAAATGCTCCTCGCCGCATACTAAATACACTGTATGATATATTACGACAGTAAGCCAATCCATTGGTTATCAAAGTAGTTTTTGAGGAAATAGCTAATGTTTGGTTATTTTTGTCTATTATAATGGTTTTTTGTCCAATATGCGGGCCGAAATTGTCGGTTTACTGCACAATTCTTAGTGTTTGGGCCATTATAATGCTGGTATGTATTTTAAAATTATATTTTTAGTTTGTAAACACGATTGCCGAATGGCCATCTCGGCATCTGTTTCTTCACTTGTGACACTGACAGTCACAAATATAATCTGGTAATCCATAGGACTGGTACGAATTGGTAGAGTATGAGACAACTTTCTACCATCGAATGCCAGATCTTTCGCCACCATGCCAGTTCGCCCCTAAGTCAGTTCGTCCCATGCCAGTTCGCCCCTAACTGTTTGTCAGTTCACCCCCAACGATGTGTCAGTTCGCCCCCAACTATTTGTATCAGTCAGATATAATCAAAGATATTTTAGTCAAATAATAAAGATGATGTTAATGTTTAATGACAGATATAATAATACGGTATTATTTTGTGGTTGGTGGGGTCAACGATTTTGGCGGTTAATCAAAAGAAATAAAAACAGAGTTAATAGTGATTGGTAATAAAACAATTGAATTACACTGATCAGTGTTTATCTAGTGAGGTAATGCATTGTCGGCTGACACCTAAAGATTTTTTTGAACTATTCTTACCAAATTGCCTCTTCTTATGAGCGTTATTTTAATTGCAGGATTATAGAATGAAGTCAATGAACCACTGATTGATATTAATGAACAATTAGTTCATCAAATCTCTATTTTTTCTTTTACTTAGTGATTACAGTTAATGTGCTAATCGTTATAAAACAGGACAGGACAAATGTACTAATCTGAACTGTGGGCCTCCAATTGTAATTTAAGCTACGTTTACCTGACATCCAATAAGCGATATGCGAAAAAAAATAACGTGTATTCCATTTACCTGCCTTCAATGTCGATAGCGATTTTCTAGTAGAAAAACTAATAGCCAAATCAAGCAAATTTGACATTACCATTAACCCCATTCCATGATGTAAAATTTGTGATTCTCCCATCCGATTTTGTGTACGCATTCGCTACATGGAGCGATTTAGTTTTCCATCTACGCAAATTGCATTCGCAGTCGGACATATGGAAAGAAGCCCATGGATTCACATTTTCCATTTTTTGTCACATGCCGTGTATATGGAATCTTAGATTTATAAAGTTGTATTTATTGTTTGAATGCATTTATTATTTATTTTTGTGTATTTGCATTTGATTGAAAATTAAATAAATACATATTGTGACTATTGACTATTACGTTATTTTTATTGATGTATCTATGGAACTATATTTTACATTGTGACGTCTGTACTTCAACAGAACCTTGTTCAAGGTTATGCAAATTAAGCTATTAAACTATTCTTTGTTAAAAAAATATATGAAAGTTTTGGTGAAGTCAGTGTCATATTTCCGGTTGTTTAGGCCATTCGGAACGCGTCGGCCAATTACGAATTCTAAGTGTTATTATTTATATTATCTAAAAAGTAATAGAAATACGCATTTTAAACTCATTCGAAACAAAAACAAATGTCAGACAAAATGACTGCTAATAGTAAATTTGTGACTGTCAAAGCTCCTGCATTCATTTTGGATTAATGACAACAAAACAGTTGACAACAAACTATTGAGGACGAACATATACAGGATGGGAGCGAACAGGCATTCACCTTTGGGTGAACTGGCATTCACTTTGGGGCAAACTGGCAACTTCATCTGGGGCGAACTGGCATGGGGGCGAACTGGCATGGGGGGGATCGTCTGGTACCCCTACCATCTACTGTTATTTAAGAAATTTAATACTTAAGGGGAGAGGGGTTGTATGCTAGCATAAGACAAGTTAAAAAAGAGTTGAAATGTAATTATAATTTATAAAAATGGTTGTCAAAGGGGTGTTGTGGTGTCTGGATCTCCAGGATTCCCAAATTAATCTAGTGAGACCATTAAAAGTGCAATGGTAGGGTGTGATTTAATAGTTCAATCCCTCACCCTGTAACATTCAAGGGTTGAAATTTGTTAATAGTCATGTCAGTTATTCCCATAGGTGGCCTTTGGATTGTGAGGGTGAGGGCACAACAGCAAATATTTTGGGGCCTATTATTTGTAAAATACACAGTAGCCACTCTTCTAATAAAGAGTCATGGCAGGGGTGTAGATTACCAGTCGGGTGAGTTCAGTATTGATAATCACCCGCCCGTCTGGCTCCTCAGCTCCTCACTGCATTAACTTTTCTGATCTTTCACACCTGAAGTGAAAAATAATACAGTAAAATGAGACAAATCTTCCTCATAAAAATATATCCAAAATGGGTTCCCATGACATATTTTCACGGAACCGAAAACAGTTTTCAATGGGTTCCCATGATCACCAGGCATGAACCGAAAAACTGTTTCCCTTGAAATTTGAAATCCTGTGGCCTGTAAGTGTCTGAGAAGATATATTATGACATGCACAAAATACAGCATTATCTACACTTATTTTGAGGCCACATGGAATTATTTTTGGGGGCCAGTTAGACATTTGGGGGGCTGATTCAATTTCCCAAGTTACTGGCCCGACTGGCCAGTATCTGAAACAGGTTAATGTATACCATTTGCAGGGTTAGTCTCATTACATGACATTATGTATTTAAATAGTCGTCACATGAGAATAATCCCTCTTTAAAATAGTGTATTAGACAGAAACCAAGAGGCAATGGGTACTGGTCATAACTGTGTCCAGCCCATGGACATATGATATCAAGGATTTATCTGGGCTTTATACAGTACTGAACATTGGGCCCTTCCCAAAGGCAAATGGAACTGAAAATTCCAAAATTTTGGACTATAAATTACTGAGGAAAAAAGTCCAATGAAAACAGACCTGTACATTTGTTGCTTTTATTACAATATTTAATTTTAATAAGAAATAAGTATTTAAATTAAATTAAATTAATATAATTATATGTTTATAAAATATTACAGTTACATAAATTAATTACTTCCCAATTATGATTAAAAGTGCACTAATTTCGCCAATCCCTTCAGCCATAGGACCCTGGTGAAAAATCCTCGATAAATCCCTTGATATGCAGTACATATAATGATATATATACATAATTTATATGTATTTAAGAAGGGGTGGGGATTCTCCTCATCTGAATCGTTCAAATATTTATATACAGATTATGCTAGCGAGTTATTTGACATGTTCCAGGCTAATAATAGTTGGACTTTATTTATTGAAACAAGTATGTCGAGCACTTATTTTGACTGCAAGAAAAAAATCTCTATAGGGTCCTAGGGAAGACATCCAGCACTCTTTGGGATATTATGACATATTGTCAGAAACAGAAATCTGGGACTGCGTTTTTTTCCAGTTTACACTAGCGTTATTTGACATGTTCCAGGCTAATAATGGTCTGACTTTATTTACCGAAATGAGTGTTTTTCGTTGTAGATTTCTTCTTCTTCTTTTTTTGAAATTTCACTAGCCGTCGCGCTAGTGGAAAGTGATTATTTGGTAGTCCAACTGCAAAAACCACTAGTCACTGTCGTCGGGCTACCGTATTCTGATTTATTACTGTCTGAAACTGGATATTATTTATGTTTTAGGGCCTGCTTGGTGTTTTCTTCTACATACGAAGTCCCAACCTGTTTGAAGATCTGCCACACAAAGCCTGGAAGGATGCCAACTACACACACAGCTACATTGTACAGAAATACGAGCAGAATGCCATTAACTGTTGGATCGCGGCTGGCATGTACGTCGTTCTCGGAATCTTCTGCTTCACGCAGCAGCGCATGAACTCACGAGCCAACTATGAAATGTCTTGAACAATGTCACTGCTAGTTCTAGATTAATTACATTTTCAGGATGAAATACTAAAAATATAGTGAACTTCATGTATATAGTTATTTATCGAACAGAATTGTAGTAACACAATGTTTGTTGTGTTGAAATGTGGATACTATATTACTTTGAGGTGTTTGAGCACTAGTAGTTCAAATATGCTAACATGCAGTTAAGTATTTGGCCAATGGGAGATGCAGGGAATAGTCAATCTAAATTGTAACATTCAGAAGAATGCTCAGCACATTACATCCTGGTTTGAAAATCTATCTCAATATCATTAATGCAGTGCAAGTACATCATAGGCTGACATTCTTTTGTTTTACCACTTTTTATTTTTTGTTATTTGAAAATTTTCAGAGTACACAATATTTACCATAAATGTATGGTTGTATATACCTGAATTTTGTTTAGTGATAAGTGTGTGTTATGTAGAAATGTGGTATGAGTACTTAGTAACAAAATTATTGTAAATAATGTCTTTTTGTGTTAACTTTGTATTGGCACCGTAGGAAATTTTAATATCCACTACACAATGTAAAAAATCTACACCCCACTCCATCACCACACCCCACTCCCACCCCCCAAAAAAAAAAAAAAAAAAAATATATTAAACCCACCAACACCCATCTTATAAAATTGAAATTTAGGGACGGTCCATAAATGTCAATGGTTTTCATAATCCCCCTCATCTAATCTTAACATAAAGAAACATTGACTTTTGATGGACCAATGTTTTACCTGAAAAGCAATCCGAACATGGTTTTTACCCCCCTTACTCCTTTCGAACATTGTTCGGATCATGAAACACATCGATATTTATGGACCGTCCCTTATCTAATAATCATGTAGTACGTATATGTTTTCTGGAATACAAAATATTTCGAAATTTCATTTGCCACATACATACATGTACAATACATATATAATATATTCACATCAAATGTTTTTCCACTTGCTCAATCTAAGTGTCAATTTAAAAAAAAATCTTTTTTGTAATTTTCTTCAGACAGCATTGCAAAAATATATCAGTTTATTACTTGTCATTGTATTTAACTAAGTGAAAATTCCACATTCCATGATTGTCGGATATAGGTAATTTTCAGCCAGAGTTAATATTAAAATTACTTTGTAATAAAAATATACAATAACATTAATGTTTAAACACTAAGTCTCCAAATGCCATTAATTTTATTAGAGATGAATGTATATTACTTATTAGTGAAAGTGTACATTGTTATTTGTAGTTTACAAATGATGGTGGTTTAGTAGTTTGTTAGAATTTCGTCTGTTTGATTTTGAATGAAGAAATCTATGATCAACATTCCACATCTTAGGCAAAATGTCAGTTTTTTAAATTTTGTTATCCCAGTTTGGTTAAATTACTGTCAAATGTGTTTGTTTCTTAAGTTGTCATACAAATATCTCGATGATTAAAAATGTACCATGTCATATTTGTTGTTTGTAAAATTTTGTAGCAGTTTTGGAAAATGGAGGAATTAATATTTACTAAATTTGGTGTGGGGAGTGCTGGTAAGTGAATGGATTCCGCTGAATGTGTTCAATGTATTGGATAATTTTGTATTTTCTAGCATAACTACCCAAAGATCCATCAGTTTTAACTGTTTTACCTTTATAATTAAATCTTAACTTCCTATAGACCCAGTCTTTCAATATTCAATTTCTTAATAATATTTTGATCCACACACTTTAAAAATACTTTGATCTGCTCCTGCTATGCCAAAATCAACTTGTCAAAAGTTTCTAAGTGATGAACGGAAAGTATTGTTTAACACCACCCCCTATATAATTATCCCCCCACTTTTTGCTTTGAAAAATGAAAATTACAATGCCTGAATGATAATCTTTACCAGTATTCTCTTTATTGTATCAATGTAACACTTTAAACCATATAGTCTTAGCACAAATATACTGAAGTACACCTATAATGGATGGGGGGGAGGGGGCAGCAGGATGGACAAGGGTATGTTCCGTCTCCCCAACTTTCAGGAACAGATTTTCGCCCTTGTGAAACATGGATACATACCCCTTATTTGGTACATAATGCAAGATCTGCTTTGGAAACTAACACCTTCCATAAACCAAATGAAATGGCACCAAGTATTTGGCAACAATGTCACTTGGTCACTGTCCAATACCAATACTTTGTAAATCATGAAACTGCCACATGATGCTGATATGGTCACAGTAAAAAATATCGGACATTTTAAAATAAGCATAATACTGTGGATATTTAAATAAAATGTGTTAATTATTGCATCCATGGAGTTACTGCATTTACTCATTAATTTGATGATTTATTATAAATATAGTAATTTTCATAAACCACATAAAAGCCAACAACACTGATGATGAAAATATTTTATCACAGACATTTCATTTGACAAATTATCTTTAGCTGAACTGATCAAATATTTGAGTAAATTGTGTAAGTTTTCTGAATTGGTGGTATCTGGAATCTAAACATGGTCTTTCGTCTCTGATGTTTGTGAGTGGCTTGACAAAACCCTGACAGTTGTGGAATGCTATTCTGTGCAATGTTAATATGACCTAATTTTCGTAAAAATTGCATATTTTCAGTTCTTCACATTTAACTGTTTTAATGTCACTAAATGTACCATTGTTTACTAGTGCACCCATTGATCTGACCCTAAAACAGGGTGCTCTTTAGTCGAACGTATTACATAGTTACTCCTCTGTACTCTTCTGTTGAACCAAATCTAACATCACTTTTTTTCTATACTTCGCATCACGAGAATTGGAACATCAAAACACCAGCATTTTTCTGTAAACAAATAAGTGCCAAAAGGACAAACACCTGCCTTTCAAATCTTTTGCAACATATACATGATACACAAAAGTATTTCACTTCAATTCTTTTGGATTGTATATGGTTGCTATGGTAACTGAAAAGTGCCAAAAAACAGCAATAAGTGCATAAAAATCTTTTTTTTCCTCATAAAATTTTAATATTCAGTATATCTTCTTGAAATTTTGTATAAAAATTTGGTCTTTCATTTAATGTCCAAAACCGTTTTCCTTTCTGTTCTACAATCCCTAGAAGAAAAGTTACTGTTAAAAACGATGTTGCTACTCTGAGGTGACGCAAAGTATAGCACATTCTCACACAATAACTTGGTTCAAGATGTATGTTAAGGAAAGTACAATATCTCAAATTGTAAAATGTTCTTTGTAAGCACTTTCTCATGCAGCTTCATATTTCATAACATTCAAAAGTAATGTACACAAAGAGATATTAAAAACAATTGGTGATTCACCATCAAATAATGACATTGTGTCCATATGACATTAAATAATTGTAAGAAAAGTGACTAAAGAATCTGAAAAACATGTTTACTTAACTATTTGACATTAGGTCAAGTATAAAATAGTGTACTTCAAGGTGCATAATGTCTTTTTGCCCTTAATTAAAAAATATTCTTTAAAAATAAAATCTATAAAAATAGACACCGTCTAATAGAACTATTCTTCACAAAGTATCACCGATCACCAACATAGGTAGGTTTTATATGAGGGTGTGGGTTGGTGGGGCACCCACAAATTTCATATTGGGTGGAGTGTTAATTCTTTGGCAAATATTAAAGATGGTTGGGGAAAAAGGATGTACGATATCCAATAGGACTGGTTCAAATTCCATTAGAGGCTGGCTCAAACTTGACTGTCTTAATTTCCAATTAGCATCTAATAGCTGATGAATAGTAAATCAATGTGCTCTAGTGAAGACATTAAACAAAAAACAAAAACAAAAAGATGGTAACAGCCCTAGAAACTAGTCTGTGGTTGTGATACTCCCTGGTCGTGTTTTGACAGTCACCAATTCATATAAAGGCAAAATTAAAAATAATAATAAAAAAGATACCTCCACTACTACATTAAAATAAGGTATACAAAACAAAGTACATAAATGTTTGCCAGGTTTATGAAATATGTGAAAAGCTTGTGCACAACAAATCCTTTACAGTACAGTGTACAATTTAGGGTGGGTAAATGAAAATGCCACAAGAACTGCTGTTTGCACATCAAAAGAACCTCCAACCAATCCAGCGATGCTTACTGGATGCCACAAATAATCGGTGCCTTGACGAAGAGGCAAATGTTCAAAATTTAAATATTGACATAAAATAATGTTTTATGTTAATAGGGCGTAGATTTTGATTCTGAAAATAACTTTAACTTTACCCTTTGTCATGGAGATGACGAAATAAAGAGATAAATATTGCTTAGTAAATCAATGGATCGTCTCACTCATGTTATAATACTAGAGTTTTAGTGAGTTCCACATTCCTGCTTATAAATGTATTGAGTTTTAGTGAGTTCCACATTCCTGCTTATAAATGTATTGAGTTTTAGTGAGTTCCACATTCCTGCTTATAAATGTATTGAGTTTTAGTGAGTTCCACATTCCTGCTTATAAATGTATTGAGTTTTAGTGAGTTCCACATTCCTGCTTATAAATGTATTGAGTTTTAGTGAGTTCCACATTCCTGCTTATAAATGTATTGAGTTTTAGTGAGTTCCACATTCCTGCTTATAAATGT